>OX453277.1:16010707-16064707 GCA_949710005.1 Ricordea florida | reverse complement strand
GCTGTAGTATGTGTGGTAAGTGTAGTAAGTGTAGTAGCTGTAGTAAGTGTAGTAAGTGTAGTAGCTGTAGTACGTGTAGTAGCTGTAGTAAGTGTGGTAAGTGTAGTAGCTGTAGTTGCTGTAGTAAGTGTAGTAAGTTTAATAGGTGTAGTAGCTGTAGTAAGTATAGTAGCTGTAGTAACTGTAGTTGCTGTAGTAGCTGTAGTAAGTGTAGTAAGTGTAGTAAGTGTAGTAAGTGTAGTAAGTGTAGTAGCATTAGTAATTGTAGTACCTGTAGTATCTGTAGTAAGTGTAGGATCTGTAGTAAATGTAGTGGCTGTAGTAGCTGTAGTAAGTGTAGTAAGTGTGGTGGCTGCAGTAAGTTTAGTAAGTGCGGTAAGTGTAGTAAGTGTAGTAAATGTAGTACCTGCAGTATCTGTAGTAAGTGTAGTAGCTGTAGTAAGTGTAGCATGTGTAGTAAGTGTACTACCTGTAGTAAGTGTAGTAGTTGTAGTAAGTGAAGTGGATGTAATAGCTGTAGTAAGTGTAGTAGCTGTAGTAGGTGTAGTAAGTGTAGTAGCTCTAGTAAGTGTAGTAAGTGTAATAAGTGTCGTATTTGTAGTAAGTGTAGTACGTGCAAAAGTACAGCTCTTAAGGCTACTACACTTACTACACTTACTAGAGCATCGACACTCACTACACTTACTCCAGCTACTACACTTACTGCAGATAGTACAGCTACTGCACTTACTAAACATACGACAGCTACTACAGTTACTAAACTTACTAAACTTACTACAGATACTACAGCTACTACAACTACTACACTTACTACAGTTACTAGAGCTACTGCAGAAACTACACTTACTACAGCTACTACACTTACTACAGATACTAATGCTACTACACTTACTACAGATACTACACTTACTACAGTCAGTACCCTTATTGCACCTACTACACTACTGCGGCTACTACACTTACTACAGCCAGAACACTTACTACAGCTACTACAGCTACTACAGCTTCTAAACGTACTACCCTTTTTATAGAGCTACTACACTTACTACAGCTCTAGCACCTACTACTGATACTACAGGTACTACAGATACTACAGGTATTACAGCTACTCTACTTGCTACACTTACTACACTTGGTAAAGCCACTACACTTAGTACACTTACTACAGCTACTACACTTACTACACTTCCTACAGCTACTACACTTACTACAGATACTGCACTTACTAAAACTACTACACTTATTACAACTACTACACTTACTACAATTACTACACTTACTGCACCTACTACACTTGTTACAGCCACTACACTTACTACAGTTACAACAGCTACTACACTTACTAATACTACTACACCTATTGCACTTACTACAGCTACTACAGATACTACAGTTTCTACAGATACTATAGCTACTAAAGGTACTACAGGTGAAACACCTACTACACATACTACAATTACTACACTTACTAAACCTAGTACAGCTACTACAGCTGCAACACTTACTACACATACTACAGCTACTACACCTACTAAATCTCCTACCATCACTACAGCTACTACAGTTACTACAGCCACTACACTTACTACAGCTACTACACTTACTACAGCTACTACACTTAGTACAGCTACTACGCCTACTACAGATACTACAGGTTCTACAGCTACTACACTTGCTACACTTACTACACTTACTACAGTTACTACACTTACTACACTTACTACACTTACTACAGCTACTACTTTTACTACACTTACTACAACTACTACACCTACTGGAGTTACTACATTTACGACGGCTACTACAGCTACTACACCCAATACAGATGGTAGAGCTACCAAACCTTCTACACCTATTACACTTAGTACAGCTACTAGACTTACTACAGCTTCTACAGGAACTACAGCTTCTACACGTAGTACACTTATCACAGCTACTACAGTTACTACAGCTCTTACACTTACTACAGATACTACAGCTACTACACGTTCTACACTTACTACAGCTACTACACGTACTACACTTACTAAAGCTACTACACTTACTACACTTATTACAGTTATTACAGGTTATACATTTACTACACTTACTACAGCTACTACAACTTCTACAGTTATCACACTTACTACAGTTACTACAGCTACTACACGTTCTACTTTTGCTACAGCTACTACACTTACTACACTTACTACAGCTACTACACTTAGTACAGATACTACACTTACTACAGTCACTACACTTACTGCACCTACTACACTTCCTACAGCCACTACACTTACTACAGCCACAACACTTAGTATAGCAACTACACTCACTACAGATAGTACACTTATTACAGCTACTACAGCTACTAGAGCTTTAACACCTACTACACTTACTACAGCTACTACACTTAATACAGCTCTTTCACTTACTACTGATACTACAGCTACTACACGTTCTACACTTGCTACAGCTACAACAGCTTCTACACTTACTACACTTATTACAGTTACTACAGCTACTACACTTTCTACTTTTACTACAGCTACTGAACTTATTACACTTCCTACACCCACTACACTTACTGCACCTACACTTACTACAACTACTACTCCTACTGCAGTTACTACAGCTACTACAGCTACTACAGCTACTACAGTTGAAAAACCCTTACTACACATACTACAGTTACTACACTACAATGTAGTAGCTGTAGTAAGTGTAGTAAGTAATGTAGCTGTGGTAAGTGTACTAAGCGGAGTAGCTGTAGTAAGTGTAGTAAGCGTAGTGGCTGTAGTAGCTGTAGTAACTGTAGTGGCTGCAGTAACTGTAGTAGCTGTAGTGATGGTAGTAGATGTAAGTGTAGTAGGTGGATTATGTGTAGAAAGTGTTGCCGCTTAAGTAGCTGTAGTAGGTGTAGTAAGTGTAGTAACTGTAGTATGTGTAGTAAGTGTTGTCGCTGTAATATCTGAGTAGCTGTAGTATCTGAAGTAGCTGTAGTAAGTGCAGTAAATGTAGTTAGTGTAGTTAGTGTAGTAGTTGAAATAAGGTTAGTAGCTGTAGTAAGTGTAGTAGCTGTTGTAACTGTAGTAAGTGTATTGGCTGTTCCAAGTGTAGTAGGTGTAGTAACTGTAGGAAGTGTAGTAGGTCAAGTAAGTGTAGTGACTGTAGTAAGTGAAGTATCTGTAGTAAGTGTAGTAGCTGTAGTAAGTGTAGTAGCTGTAGTAAAGGTAGAACGTGTAGTAGCTTTAGTGGCTGTAGTAAATGTAGTAAATGTAGAAGCTGTAGTAACTTTAGTAAGTGTAGTACCTGTAGTAAGTGTAGTAAGTATTGTAGCTGTAGTGAGTGTAGAACGTGTAGTAGCTGTAGTATCTGTAGTAAGTATAAGAGCTGTAGTAACTGTAGTATCTGTAGTAAGTGTACTTCGTGTAGAAGCTGTAGTTCCTGTAGAAGCTGTAGTAAGTGTAGTAGCTGTACTAAGTGTTGTGGATGTAGTAGCTTTAGTAGCTGTAGCATCTGTATTAGGTGTAGTAGCTGTAGTACCCGTAGTAGCTGTAGTAACTGCAGTAGGTGTAGTAGTTGTAGTAAGTATAGTAGCTGTAGTAAGTTGAGTATGTGTATTGGCTGTTGCAAGTTTAGTAGGTGTAGTAACTGTAGGAAGTGTAGTAGGTCCAGTAAGTGTAGTGACTGTGGTAAGTAAAGTATCTGTAGTAAGTGTAGTAGCTGTACTAAGTGTAGTAAGTGTAGTAGCTGTAGTAAAGGTAGAACGTGTAGTAGCTTTAGTAGCTGTAGTAAATGTAGTAAATGTAGAAGCTGTAGTAACTTTAGTAAGTTTAGTACCTGTAGTAGGTGTAGTAAGTTTTGTAGCTGTAGTAAGTGTAGCAAGTGTAGCAGCTGTAGTACCTGTAGTATTTGTAGTAGGCGTAGTAGCTGTAGCACGTGTAGTAGCTGTAGTAAGTGTAGTAACTGTAGTAGGTGTAGTAGCTGTAGTAAGTGTAGTGGCTGTAGTAAGTGTAGTAGCTGTAATTATGGAAGTAGATGTAGTAAATGTAGTAGCTGTGGTATGTGTAGTAAGTTTTGCAGCTGTAGTAGCTGTAGTAGGTGTAGTAAGTGTAGTAGCTGTAGTAAGTGTAGTAAGTGTAGTAGCTGTAGTAAGTGTAATAAGTGTAGTAGCTGTAGTAAGTGTGGTAAGTGTAGCAAGTGTAGTAGCTGTAGTATCTGTAGTATCTGTAGTAGGCGTAGTAGCTGTAGCACGTGTAGTAGCTGTAGTAAGTGTAGTAACTCTAGTAGGTGTAGTAGCTGTAGTAAGTGTAGTGGCTGTAGTAAGTGTAGTAGCTGTAGTTATGGAGGTAGATGTAGTAAGTGTAGTAGCTGTGGTATGTGTAGTAAGTTTTGCAGCTGTAGTAGCTGTAGTAGGTGTAGTAGGTGTAGTAGCTGTAGTAAGTGTAGCAAGTGTAGTAGCTGTAGTAAAGGTAGAACGTGTAGTAGCTTTAGTAGCTGTAGTAAGTGTAGTAAGTGTAAGAGCTGTAGGTACTGTAGTAGCTGTAGTAAGTGTACTTCGTGTAGAAGCTGTAGTTCCTGTAGAAGCTGTAGTAAGTGTAGTTGCTGTACTAAGTGTAGTAGGTGTAGTAGCTTTAGGAACTGTAGTAGGCGTAGGAGCTGTAGCAAGTGAAGTAGCTCTAGTAAGTGTAGTAACTGTAGTAGGCGCAGTTGCTGTAGTAAGTTTAGTGGCTGTACTAAGTGTAGTAGCTCTAGTTATGGAAGTACATGTAGTAAGTGTAGTAGCTGTAGTATGTGTAGTAAGTGTTGCAGCTTTAGTAGCTGTAGTAAGTGTAGTAAGTGTAGTAACTTTAGTATGTGTAGTAAGTGTTGCAGTTGTAGTAGCTTTAGTAGCTGTAGTATCTGTAGCAGCTGTATTACCTTTAGTAGCTGTAGTGTCTGTAGTAGCTGTAGTAAGTGCAGTAAGTGTAGTAAGTGTAGTAAGTGTAGTAGTTGTAATAAGTGTAGTAGCTGTAGTAAGTGTAGTAGCTGTTGTAACTGTAGTAAGTGTATTGGCTGTAGCACGTGTACTAGGTGCAGTCAGTGTTGTTGCTGTACGAAGTGTAGTAGGTACAGTAAGTGTAGTGACTGTAGTAAGTATAGTATCTGTAGTAAGTGTAGAAGCTGTAGTAAGTGTAGTAAGTGTAGTAGCTGTAGTAAAAGTAGAACGTGTAGTAGCTCTAGGCACTGTAGTAAGTGTAGTAAGTGTACAAGCTGCAGTAACTGTATTAAGTGTAAAACGTGTAGTAGAAGTGGTATCTGTAGTAATGTAGAAGCTGCAGGATGTGTAGTAGCTGAAGTAGGGATAGTACGTGTGGAAGCTGTAGTAGCTGTTGTAGCTGTAGTAAATGTACTAGATGTAGTAAGTGTAGTAGCTTTACTAAGTGTAGTAGGTGTAGTAAGTATAGTAGGTGTAGCAGCTTACTACAGCTTACTACAGCTTCTACAGGAACTACAGCTTTTACAAGTTGTACACTTACTACAGCAACTACAGTTACTCAGCTCTTACACTAACTAAAGATACTAGAGCTACTACACGTTCTACACTTACTACAGCTACTACACTTACTAAACTTACTACAGCTACTACACTTACTACAGTTATTAGAGCTCCTACATTTACTACACTTACTACACCTACTACACCTACTACACTTACTGCAGCAACTACACTTACTACAGCTAGTACAGTTACTACAGCTACTACAGCTACTACATCTAATACAGATGTTACAGCTACTAAACCTACTACACTTAGTACAGCTACTAGACTTACTACAGCTTCTACAGGAACTACAGCTTTTACACGTAGTACACTTACTACAGCAACTACAGTTACTACAACTCTTACACTAACTACAGATAGTAGAGCTATTACACGTTCTACATTTACTACAGCTACTACACTTACTACACTTACTACAGCTACTATACTTACTACAGTTATAACAGCTCCTACATTTACTACACTTACTACAGCTACTACAGCTTTTACACTTACTACACTTACTACAATTACTACAGTTACTACAGCTACTACACGATCAACTTTCACTCCAGCTACTACACTTACTACAGCTTGTACACTTACTACAGCTACTACAGCTACTACAGCTTCTACACGTACTACACTTACTACAGCTACTACACTTACTAGAGCTCTTACACTTACTATTGATACTAAAGCTACTACACGTTCTACACTTACTACAGCTACTACATCTCCTACACTTACTACAGTTACTGCAGATACTACACATACTACAGTCACTACACTTACAGCACCTACTACACTTCCTATAGCCACTACGCTTACTGCACCTACTACGCTTTCTACGGCCACTACACTTACTACAGTTATAACAGCTACTACACTTTCTACAGCCACTACACTTACTAGAGCTACTACAGCAACTACGCTTACTACACTTACTACAGCTACTCTGCTTAGTACACTTACCACAGCTACTTCATTTACTACACTTACTACAGCTGCTACACCTACTACACTTACTACAGCTACTACACTTACTACAGTTACTAAATCTAATACAGCTACTACACTTCCTACACTTACTACAACTACACCTACTACAGTTACTACACTTACTAAAGCTACTACACCTACTACAGTTACTACATTAACTGCAGCTACTAGACTTACTACAGCTACTGCAGCTACTACCCCTACTACCCCTACTACAGATACTACAGGTACTACAGCTACTGCAGAAACTACACTTACTACACTTCCTACAGCTACTAAACTTACTGCACTTACTAAAGCTACTAGACGTACTACACTTACTACAAATACTATATACAAATATAATACAAATACAAATACACTTCCTTAACCCACTACACTTCCTACAGCCACTGCACTTACTGCACCTCTACACTTGCTACAGCCAAAACACTTACCACAGTTACAACAGCTACTATACTTACTACAGCTACTACAGTTATTACAACTTCTACACTTACTGCACTTACTACAGCTACTACAGATACTACAGCTACTATAGATATTACAGCTACTATAGATACTACAGCTACTAAAGCTACTACAGCTTCAACACTTACTACACATACTACAGCTACTACACTTACTTAATCTACTACTATCAGTACAGCTACTACAGCCACTACACTTACTACAGCTACTACACCTACTACAGTTACTACACCTACTACAGCTACTTCCCTTACTATAGCTTCTATGCCTACTACAGATACTACAGGTACCAAAGCTACTACACTTGCTAGACTTACTACACTTAGTACAGCTACTACACTAACTACGCTTACTACAGCTACTACACTTACTACAAGTACTAAACCTGCTGCAGTTACTACAGCTTCTACGGCTACTACAGCTATTACACCTAATACAGATGCTACTGCTACTAAAGCTACTACACCTACTACACTTAGTACATTTTCTACACTTACTACAGCTTCAAATGGAACTATAGCTTCTACACGAAGTACACTTAATACAGCTAATACTTTTGCTACAGCTCTTACATTTACTACACTTACTACAGCTACTACAGCTTCTACACTTACTACACTTTCTACAGCTACTACACTTACTACAGCTACTACACCTACTACAGTTACTACACTTACTAAATCTGCTACACTTACTACAGCTACTACGCCTACTACAAATACTACAGGTACCACAGCTACTACACTTGCTACACTTACTACACTTACTACAGCTACTACACTTACTACGCTTTTTACAGCTACTACACTTACTACAAGTACTACACCTACTGAAGTTACTACAGCTACTACAACTACTACAGCTATTACACCTAATACAGATGCTACAGCTACTAAAGCTACTACACTTACTACACTTAGTACAGCTTCTACACTTACTACAGCTTCAAATGGAACTATAGCTTCTACACGAAGTACACATACTACAGCTACTACAGTTGCAACAACTCCTACATTTACTACAATTACTACAGCTACTACAGCTTCTACACTTACTACACTTACTACAGCTACTACACTTACTACAGAAACTTCACTTACTACAATCATTACACTTACTGCACCTGCTACACTTGCTACAGCCAATACACTTACTACAGTTACAACAGCTACTACACTTACTACAGCTACTAAACTTACCACAACTACTTCACTTACTACACTTACTACACTTACTGCACTTACTACAGCTACTTCAGATACTACAGCTACTACAGATATTACCGCTACTACAGATACTACTGCTACTAAAGCTATGACAGCTGCAACACTTACTACACATAATACAGTTACTATAATTACTACACCTACTACAGCTACTACAGCTGCAACACTTACTACACATACTACAGCTACTACACTTACTACATGTACTACCATAACTAAAGCTACTACACTTAGTAGTAAGTGTAGTCGCTGTAGCAAGTGTAGTAGGTTCAGTAAGAGTAGTGACTGTAGTAAGTGTAGTATCTGTAGTAAGTGTAGTAGCTGTAGTAAGTGTAGTAAGTATAGTAGCATTAGTAAAACTAAAAAGTGTAGTAGCTGTAGTGACTGTAATAAGTGTAGTAAGTGTAGAACGTGTAGTTGCTGTAGTATTAGTAGTAAGTGTAAGAGCTGTAGTATGGGTATTAGCTGTAGTAAGTATAGTACGTGTAGAAGCTGTTGTAGCTGTAGTAGCTGTAGTAAGTGTACTAGCTGTAGTAAGTGTAGTAGGTGTAGTAGGTGTAATAAGTGTTGTAGCCGTAGTAAGTGTAGTAAGTGTAGTAAGTGTAAAAGCTGCGGTAGCTGTATTAAGTATAAAACGTGTAGTAGCAGTAGTATCTCTAGTAAGTGTAGGAGCTGTAGTAAGTGTAGTAGCTGTAGTAAGTGTAGTAGGCGTAGACGCTGTAGTAGTTGTAGTAGCTGTAGTAAGTGTACTACATGTAGTAAGTGTAAAAGCTGTACAAAGTGTAGTAGGCGTAGTAGGTATAGTGGCTGTAGCAGGTGTATTAGGTGTGGTAGCTGTAGTAGCTATAGTAGCTGTTGTAACTGCAGTAGCTGTAGTATTTGTAGTAAGTGTAGTAGCTTTAGTAAGTGTAGTAAGTTTTGTAGCTGTAGTAAGTGTAGTAAGGGTAGATTCTGCAGTAGCTGTAGTACCTGTAGTTTCTCTAGTAGGGGTAGTAGCTGTAGTAGCTGTAGTAAGTGTAGTAGCTGCAGTAAATGTAGTAACTGTAGTAGGTGTAGTAGCTGTAGTAGCTGTAATATCGGTAGTAGCTGTAGTATCTGTAGTAGCTGTAGTAAGTGCAGTAAGTGTAGTAAGTGTAGTAAGTGTAGTAGTTGTAATAAGTGTAGTAGCTGTAGTAAGTGTAGTAGCTGTGGTAACAGTAGTAAGTGTAGAGGCTGCAGCAAGTTTAGTGGGTGCAGTAAGTGTAGTGGCTGTAGGAGGTGTAGTAGTTGCAGTAAATGTAGTGACTGTAGTAAGTATAGTATCTGCAGTAAGTGTAGTAGCTGTAGTCAATGTAGTAAGTGTAGTAGCTGTAGTAAAAGTAGAACGCGTAGTAGCTGTAGTAACTGTAGTAAGTGTAGTAAGTGTACAAGCTGCAGTAGCTGTATTAAGTGTAAAACGTGTAGTAACAGTAGTATCTGTAGTAAGTTTAAGAGCTGTAGTAAGTGTAGTAGCTGTAGTAGATGAAGTAACTGTTGTAGGTGTAATAGTTGTAGTAGGTGTAGTAAGTGTAGTAGCTGTAGTAGGTGTAGAAGGTGTAGTAGTGGTGTTAAGTGTACTAAGCAAAGTAGCTGTGGTAAGTGTAGTAAACGTAGTGGCTGTAGTAGCCGTAGTAGGTGTAGTGGGTGTAGTAAGTGTAGTAGCTTTAGTGATGGTAGTAGGTGTAGTAAGTGTAGTAGCTGTAGTATGTGTAGTAAGTGTTGCAGCTGTAGTAGCTGTAGTAGGTGTAGTAAGTGTAGCAACTGTAGTATGAGCAGTAAGTGTTGCAGCTGTAGTAGATTTAGTAGCTGTAGTATCTGTAGTAGCTGTAATATCTGTAGTAGCTCTAGTATCTGTAGTAGCTGTAGTAAGTGCAGTAAGTGTAGTAAGTGTAGTAAGTGTAGTAGTTGTAATAAGTGTAGTAGCTTTAGTAAGTGTAGTAGCTGTTGTAAATGTAGTAAGTGTATTGGCTGTAGCAAGTGTAGTAGGTGTAGTAAGTGTAGTAGTTGTAATAAGGGTAGTAGCTTTAGTAAGGTTAGTAGCTGTTGTAACTGTAGTAAGTGTATTGCCTGAAGGAAGTGTAGTAGGTGAACTAAGTGTGGTGAATGTTGTAAGTGTAGTATTTGTAGTAAGTGTAGTAGCTGTAGTAAAAGTAGAACGTGTAGTAGCTGTAGTAACTGTAATAAGTGTAGTAAGTGTAGAAGATGTAGTAGCTGCAGTAAGTGTAGCAAATGTAGGAGCTGTAGTAACTGTAGAAAGTGTAGTAGCTGTAGTAAGTGTAGTAAGTGTTGTAGCTGTAGTAAGTGTAGAACGTGTAGTAGCTGTAGTATCTGTAGTAAGTGTAAGAGCTATAGTAACTGTAGTAGCTGTAGTAAGTTTACTACGTCTAGAAGCTGTGGTTTCTGTAGAAGCTGTAGTGAGTGTAAAACGTTTACTAAGTGTAGTAGGTGTAGTAGCTTTAGTAGCTGTAGCATCTGTATTAGGTGTAACCTATTATTTTACCCGATTTGACAAATTATATACCTAACTAGACTAACTAATTACCTGATTAACCTAAACATTTCCCTAATTAGTTTATAGAGGTATCTAATTAGCCGATGTAGTGTCCTAATTAGCCTATCTATTTACCTAATTGCCTAATGAGTCTATCTAGTTTGCCTATGTATGCACTTGATTACCATATATGCTTATTTTATTAGTTTATTCATTAACCGGATTAGTCCATGTATTATCCTCTTCGGCTCTTGGGCTCACCTGATTAGCCTATTTATATATCTGAATAGCCTACCTATTTACTGATTAGCCTATATATTTACTTTATTACTTTATCTATTTATTTAAATAGCCTGTGTATTTGACTAATTGGTTTTGCTATTTACCTGATTACCTTATAACCTTACCTGATTAACCTATGTATGCACTTAATTAGAATATATGCTTATTTTTTTTGTCTATGTATTTACCGGATTAGCCTATGAATTTATTTATTAGACTGTTGGGCTTTCCTGATTGGCCTACTTATATACCTATTTAGCCTAACTATTCAGCTTATTCGACTACATCCTTTCGTAAGCAGTTTATCTCTTTACCTAATCAGCCTATGTCTTTGCCTAATTAGCCTATCTAGTTACTTGATAGCCTTATGGGTTTACCTTATTGGCCCATTTATATAGCTGCATAGTCTAACTATTTACCTGAATACAGTATATATTTTCCTATTTAGTTTATTAATTTATCCGATTACCCTATGAATTTGCCTAATTAGCGGTTCTATTTACCTGATTAGCCTATAAATTTTCCTAATTATATGATGTATTTATGTAATTAGATTATGTCTTTGCCTAATTAGCCTATCTATTTTCCTGATTGCCTGATGGGTTTATCTGATTGGCCCACTTATACACCTGATTACACTAACTATTTACCTGATAAGACTATATATTTCCCTAATTAGTTTATCTAATTAGCCTATGTAATTGCCTAATTCGCCTACGTATTTAATTGATTGCCTGATGGGTTTATCTAGTTAGCCTCTGTGTTTGCCTAATTAGCCTATCTATTTAACTGATTGCCTGATGCGTTTATCTAATGGGCCTGTTTATATATCTGATCACCCTAACTATGTACCTGATTAGACTATATATTTTCTTGACTAGCTCATCTATTAATCTAATTAGCCTTTTTAATTGCCCAATTTTCCTATCTGGCGAAGATCATAGCGTATCAAGAGTAATCATAGCGTAATGCAAATGCATAGAGTAATCAGATAAATAGATAAAGAAATTAGGTAAATGTATAGGCTAATTAGGTAAATATATAGGTAAGTTAGGCTAATACATAGGCTTATCCGATAAATAAATAAACTTATCAGGGACATATTTAGTGTAATCAGGTAAATAATTGGACTAATAAAGTATATAAATCGGCCAATTCGGTAAGCCCATCAGGCAATCAGGTAAATCGGATAAATTAGTTGTCTTTAGGTAAATATATAGGCTTATCAGTTAAAAAGATAGGCTAATCAGACAAATAAATACGCAAATCGGGGAAAAATAATTAAACTAATGAAATAAGCATGTATGGTAATCAAGTACATAGATGGGCAAACTACATAAAATCATCAGGCAATTAGGTAAGTAATTAGCCTAACTAGGACCCTACATAGGATGATTACATAATAAGATGAAATAATTAAGAAAATATAAAGTTTGATTAGGTAAATAAGTTAGGCTAGTTAGATATATAAGTGATCTAAACGGCTTAAAAAAGGGTTTATTAGGCAAACGCATAGGCTAATTAGATAAAAAGATAAAAAATCTAAATAATTATATAATCTAATCAGGTAAAAGAATGAGCTAGGCAGGTATATAAATAGGGCCAATCAGCTAGGCCCATAGGCCAAATAAATAAATACAAAGGCTAATCCGGCGAATCAGGTAAACCCATGAGGTTATCAAGTAACTAGGTAGGCTAATTAGGGAAAGACATATGTTGATTAGGTAAAGCGATAATCTGATTACGAAAGTATGTAGTCTAATAAGCTGAATAGTTAGGCTAAATAGGTATATAAGAAGGCCAATCATGCAAGCCCAACAGTCTAATAAATAAATACATAGGCTAATCCGGTAAATACGTAGACAAATAAAATAAGCATATATCCTAATCTAGTGCATACATAGGTTAATCAGGTAAGGTTATGAGGCAATCCGGTAAATAGATAGGCCAAGTAGGCAAATACATAGGCTATTAACATAAATAGATAAAGTAATTAGGTAAGAATATAGATTAATCAGTAAATAGGTAGGCTACTCAGATATATAAAAAGGTTAATCAGGTGAACCCAACAGCCGAACAGGTTAATACATGGACTAATCCGGTTAAAGAATAAAGTAATGAAATAAGCAGATATGGTAATCAAGTGCATACATAGGCAAACTAGACTGACTCATTAGATTATTAGGTAAATAAATAGGCTAATTAGGACACTACATCGGCTAATTAGATAACTCTATAAACTAATTAGGGAAATGTATAGGTTAATCAGGTAATTGGTTAGGCTAGTCAGGTATATAAATTGTCCAATCGGTTAAGAGAATAGGTTAATTAATAGGTTAATACGATAAATGGATCAACTAATTAGTTAAATATATAGGCTAAGCAGGTAAATAGACTAATTTAGAAAATACATAAGCTAATTAGACAAATAAATAAGCTAATTAGAAAGTTAGGCTAATCATGTTTATAAATAGTCTTGTCAGGAAAAGTCATGAGGCTATCAGGAAATAGAAAGGCTAATTAGGCAAAATCATACGCTAATTAGATAAATAGATATACTATTTAGGGAAATATATATAGGCTAGTCAGATAGATAGATAGGCTAGCCAGTTATGTAAGTAGGCTAATTAGGCAAAGAAGTAGGCTAATTAGATAAATAGATAAACTAATTAAACTGTGTATTCATTTGGCTGTTGGGCTTATTGCCTGATTACTTCACCTAATTAATCTGTTGATGTACCTGATAAGCATATATGCATATATTTATGGCCGATTAGACTATAAATTTTCCTTATTAGTTCATCTGTTTATCTAATTAACCTATGTCTTTTCCTAATTAGCCTATAGATTTACCTGATTACCTCAGCAGTCTATCTGACTCGCCATTTATATACCTGATTACTCTAACTATTTTCCTAATTAGTTTACCCATTTACTTAATTAGCCTATATTCTTACCTAATTACTTTATCTATTTATGTTAATAGCATATGTATTTGCCTGCTTGGCCTATTTACCTTATTGAATGAAAACTCTACCTTTTTAATCTATGTATGTACTAGATTAGGATATATGCTTATTTTATTTGTCTATGTATTTACCGGATTAGCCTATGTATCCATTTATTAGACTGTTGGGCTTGCCTGATTGGCCTACTTATATACCTATTTAGCCTAACTATTCAGCTTATTAGACTACATACTTTCGTAATCAGATTATCGCTTTACCTAATAAGCCTATGTCTTTCCCTAATTAGCCTATCTAGTTACCTGATAACCTCATGGGCTTACCTGATTCGCGGGATTAGCCTTTGTATTTATTTATTTGGCCTATGGGCCTAGCTGATTGGCCCTATTTATATACCTGCCTAGCTCATCCTTTTACCTGATTAGATTATATAATTATCTAATTTTTTTATCTTTTTATCTAATTAGCCTATGCATTTGCCTAATTAACCTATTTTTTAAGCCGTTTGTATCACTTATATATCTAACTAGCCTAACTTATTTACCTAATCAAACTTTATATTTTCTTAATTATTTCATCTTATTATGTAATCAGCCTATGTAGGGTCCTAATTAGGCTAATTACTTACCTAATTGCCTGATGATTTTATGTAGTTTGCCCATCTATGTACTTGATTACCATACATGCTTATTTCATTAGTTTAATTATTTTTCCCCGATTTGCGTATTTATTTGTCTGATTAGCCTATCTTTTTAACTGATTAGTCTATATATTTACCTAAAGACTTAACCTACTTATCTGATTTACCTGATTGCCTGATGGGTTTACCGAATTGGCCGATTTATATACTTTATTAGTCCAATTATTTACCTGATTACACTATATATTACCCTGATTAGTTTATTTATTTATCGGATAAGCCTATGTATTAGCCTAACTAGCCTATATATTTACCTAATTAGCCTATATATTTACCTAATTCCTTTACCTATTTATCTGATTACTCTATGCATTTGCATTACGCTATGATTACTCTAGATACGCTATGATCTTCGCCAGATAGGCGAATTAGGCAATTACATAGGCTAATTAGATTAATAGATAAGCTAATCAAGAAAATATATAGTCTAATCAGGTAAATAGTTAGGGTGATCAATTATATAAACAGGCCCATTAGATAAAACCATCAGGCAATCAGTTAAATAGATAGGCTAATTAGGCAAACACATAGGCTAACTAGAAAAACTTATCAGGCAATCAATTAAATACGTAGGCGAATTAGGCAATTACATAGGCTAATTAGATAAACTAATTAGGGAAATATATAGTCTTATCAGGTAAATAGTAAATGTAATCAGGTGTATAAGTGGGCAGATCAGATAAACCCATCAGGCAATCAGGAAAATAGATAGGCAAGTTAGGCAGACATCATCTAATTAGATAAATACATCATATAATTAGGAAAATTTATAGTCTAATCAGGTAAATAGTTGTCACAATCATGTAAAAATAGATTAATCAGGCAAATACATAGACTATTTAGATAACAGAATAAACTAGTTAGATAAATAAATAATCTAATCAGGTAAAAGAACAGGCCAAAAAGGTAAGCCCAAGAGCCAAATAATTAAATAGGCTAATCCGGTAAATACATAGACAAATAAATAAAGAATATATGCTTATTAAGTACATACAAGAATTAATCAGGTAAAGTAATTATGAAATCAGGTAAATAGTCAAGCCAATTAGCGAATTCATAAGCTAAGCAGATAAATAGAAATACTAATTAGGAAAATATATAGGCTAATCAGGTAAATAGATAGCCTAATCAGACATATAAATAGGCTAGTTAGGTAAACCTAACAGGCATTTAAGTAAATATATAGGCTAATTTGGCAAAGACAGGCTAATTAGATAAAACGATAAACTAATGAGACTCATTAGGCAATTAGGTAAATAGATAGGCTAATTAGGACACTACATCGGCTAATTAGATAACTCTATAAACTAATTAGGGAAATGTATAGGTTAATGAGGTATTTAGTTAGGCTAGTCAGATATATAAATTGTCAAATCGGTTAAAAGAATAGGTTAATTAATAGGTTAATAAGATAAATGGATCAACTAATTAGTTAGATATATAGGCTAATCAGGTAAATAGACTAATTTAGCAAATACATAAGCTACTTAGACAAATAGATAAGCTAATTAGAAAGTTAGGCTTATCATGTTTATAAATGGTCTGGTCAGGAAAACTCATTAGGCAATCAGGAAATAGAAAGGCATGTTAGGCAAAATCATACGCTAATTAGATAAATAGATATACTATTTAGGGAAATATATAGGCTAGTCAGATAGATAGATAGGCTAGCCAGTTATGTAAGTAGGCTAATTACGCAAAGAAATAGGCTAATTAGATAAATAGATAAACTAATTAAACTGTGTATTCATTTGGCTGTTGGGCTTATTGCCTGATTACTTCACCTAATTAATCTGTTGATGTACCTGATAAGCATATATGCATATATTTATGGCCGATTAGACTATAAATTTTCCTTATTAGTTCATCGGTTTATCTAATTAACCTATGTCTTTTCCTAATTAGCCTATAGATTTACCTGATTACCTCAGCAGTCTATCTGACTCGCCATTTATATACCTGATTACTCTAACTATTTTCCTAATTAGTTTACCCATTTACTTAATTAGCCTATATTCTTACCTAATTACTTTATCTATTTATGTTAATAGCCTATAAATTTGCCTACTTGGCCTATTTACCTTATTGAATGAAAACTCTACCTTTTTAATCTATGTATGTACTAGATTAGGATATATGCTTATTTTATTTGTCTATGTATTTACCGGATTAGCCTATGTATCCATTTATTAGACTGTTGGGCTTGCCTGATTGGCCTACTTATATACCTATTTAGCCTAACTATTCAGCTTATTAGACTACATACTTTCGTAATCAGATTATCGCTTTACCTAATCAGCCTATGTCTTTCCCTAATTAGCCTATCTAGTTACCTGATAACCTCATGGGCTTACCTGATTCGCCGGATTAGCCTTTGTATTTATTTATTTGGCCTATGGGCCTAGCTGATTGGCCCTATTTATATACCTGCCTAGCTCATCCTTTTACCTGATTAGATTATATATTTATCTAATTTTTTTATCTTTTTATCTAATTAGCCTATGCATTTGCGTAATTAACCTATTTTTTAAGCCGTTTGGATCACTTATATATCTAACTAGCCTAACTTATTTACCTAATCAAACTTTATATTTTCTTAATTATTTCATCTTATTATGTAATCAGCCTATGTAGGGAACTAATTAGGCTAATTACTTACCTAATTGCCTGATGATTTTATGTAGTTTGCCCATCTATGTACTTGATTACCATACATGCTTATTTCATTAGTTTAATTATTTTTCCCCGATTTGCGTATTTATTTGTCTGATTAGCCTATCTTTTTAACTGATTAGCCTATATATTTACCTAAAGACTTAACCTACTTATCCGATTTACCTGATTGCCTGATGGGCTTACCGAATTGGCCGATTTATATACTTTATTAGTCCAATTATTTACCTGATTACACTATATATTACCCTGATTAGTTTATTTATTTATCGGATAAGCCTATGTATTAGCCTAACTAGCCTATATATTTACCTAATTAGCCTATATTTTTACCTAATTCCTTTATCTATTTATCTGATTACTCTATGCATTTGCATTACGCTATGATTACTCTAGATACGCTATGATCTTCGCCAGATAGGCGAATTAGGCAATTACATAGGCTAATTAGATTAATAGATGAGCTAATCAAGAAAATATATACTCTAATCAGGTAAATAGTTAGGGTGATCAGGTATATAAACAGGCCCATTAGATAAACCCATCAGGCAATCAGTTAAATAGATAGGCTAATTAGGCAAACACATAGGCTAACTAGATAAGCCCATCAGGCAATCAATTAAATACGTAGGCGAATTAGGCAATTACATAGGCTAATTAGATAAACTAATTAGGGAAATATATAGTCTTATCAGGTAAATAGTTAGTGTAATCAGGTGTATAAGTGGGCCAATCAGATAAACCCATCATGCAATCAGGAAAATAGATAGGCAAATTAGGCAGACATCATCTAATTAGATAAATACATCATATAATTAGGAGAATTTATAGTCTAATCAGGTAAACAGTTGTCACAATCATGTAAAAATAGATTAATCAGGCAAATACATAGACTATTTAGATAAAAGAATAAACTAGTTAGATAAATAAATAATCTAATCAGGTAAAAGAACAGGCCAAAAAGGTAAGCCCAAGAGCCAAATAATTAAATAGGCTAATCCGGTAAATACATAGACAAATAAATTAAGCATATATGCTTATTAAGTACATACACGAATTAATATGGTAAAGTAATTAGGCAATCAGGTAAATAGAAAAGCCAATTACCGAATTCATAAGCTAATCAGATAAATAGAAATACTAATTAGGAAAATATATAGGCTAATCAGGTAAATAGATAGCCTAATCAGACATATAAATAGGCTAGTTAGGTAAACCTAACAGGCATTTAAGTAAATATATAGGCTAATTTGGCAAAGACAGGCTAATTAGATAAAACGATAAACTAATGAGACTCATTAGGCAATTAGGTAAATAGATAGGCTAATTAGGACACTACATCGGCTAATTAGATAGCTCTATAATTTAATAAGGGAAATGTATAGGTTAATCAGGTAATTAGTTAGGCTAGTCAGGTATATAAATTGTCCAATCGGGTAAAAGAATAGGTTAATTAATAGGTTAATAAGATAAATGAATCAACTAATTAGTTAAATATATAGGCTAAGCAGGTAAATAGACTAATTTAGCAAATACATAAGCTAATTAGACAAATAGATAAGCTAATTAGAAAGTTAGGCTAATCATGTTTATAAATGGTCTGGTCAGGAAAACTCATAAGGCAATCAGGAAATAGAAAGGCTAATTAGGCAAAAACATACGCTAATTAGATAAATAGATATACTATTTAACGAAATATATAGGCTAGTCAGATAGATAGATAGGCTAGTCAGTTATGTAAGTAGGCTAATTAGGTAAACTTATCAGGCAATCAGGTAAATAGTTAGGCTAATTAGGCAAAGAAATAGGCTAATTAGATAAATAGATAAACTAATTAAACTGTGTATTCATTTAGCTTTTGGGCTTATTGCCTGATTACTTTACCTAATTAATCTGTTGATGTACCTGATAAGCATATATGCATATATTTATGGCCGATTAGACTATAAATTTTCCTTATTAGTTTATCTGTTTATCTAATTAACCTATGTCTTTGCCTCATTAGCCTATAGATTTACCTGATTACCTCAGCAGTCTATCTGACTCGCCATTTATATACCTGATTACTCTAACTATTTCCCTAATTAGTTTACCCATTTACTTGATTAGCCTATATTCTTACCTAATTACTTTATCTATTTATGTTAATAGCCTATGTATTTGCCTACTTGGCCTATTTACCTTATTGAATGAAAACTCTACCTTTTTAATCTATGTATGTACTAGATTAGGATATATGCTTATTTTATTTGTCTATGTATTTACCGGATTAGCCTATGTATCCATTTATTAGACTGTTGGGCTTGCCTTATTGGCCTACTTATATACCTATTTAGCCTAACTATTCAGCTTATTAGACTACATGCTTTTGTAATCAGATTATCGCTTTACCTAATCAGCCTATGTCTTTCCCTAATTAGCCTATCTAGTTACTTGATAACCTCATGGGCTTACCTGATTCGCCGGATTAGCCTTTGTATTTATTTATTTGGCCTATGGGCCTAGGTGATTGGCCCTATTTATATAACTGCATAACTCATCCTTTTACCTGATTAGATTATATAATTATCTAATTTTTTATCTTTTTATCTAATTAGCCTATGCGTTTGCCTAATTAACCTATTTTTTAAGCCGTTTGGATCACTTATATATCTAACTAGCCTAACTTATTTAGTTAATCAAACTTTATATTTTCTTAATTATTTTATCTTATTATGTAATCAGCCTATGAAGGGTCCTAATTAGGCTAATTACTTACCTAATTGCCTGATGATTTTATGTAGTTTGCCCATCTATGTACTTGATTACCATACATGCTTATTCCACTAGTTTAATTATTTTTCCCCGATTTGCGTATTTATTTTCTGATTAGCCTTTATATAGTATATAGTACGTCTAGTAAGTTTAGTAGGCGCAGAAAAGGGTCAGTAGTTAGTGTTGACCCCATAAAATGTCCTGCCATGTCGGGCATCTGGGCTTAAAAGTAACTGTAGTGAATTGGACAAACAGAAGTAGCTGCAGTAAGTGTAGTAAGTGTAGTAGCTGTAGTATGTGTGGTAAGTGTAGTAAGTGTAGTAGCTGTAGTAAGTGTAGTAAGTGTAGTAGCTGTAGTACGTGTAGTAGCTGTAGTAAGTGTGGTAAGTGTAGTAGCTGTAGTTGCTGTAGTAAGTGTAGTAAGTTTAATAGGTGTAGTAGCTGTAGTAAGTATAGTAGCTGTAGTAAGTGTAGTTGCTGTAGTAGCTGTAGTAAGTGTAGTAAGTGTAGTAAGTGTAGTAAGTGTAGTAGCATTAGTAATTGTAGTACCTGTAGTATCTGTAGTAAGTGTAGGATCTGTAGTAAGTGTAGTGGCTGTAGTAGCTGTAGTAAGTGTAGTAAGTGTGGTGGCTGCAGTAAGTTTAGTAAGTGCGGTAAGTGTAGTAAGTGTAGTAAATGTAGTACCTGCAGTATCTGTAGTAAGTGTAGTAGCTGTAGTAAGTGTAGCATGTGTAGTAAGTGTACTACCTGTAGTAAGTGTATTAGTTTTAGTAAGTGAAGTGGATGTAATAGCTGTAGTAAGTGTAGTAGCTGTAGTAGGTGTAGTAAGTGTAGTAGCTCTAGTAAGTGTAGTAAGTGTAATAAGTGTAGTATTTGTAGTAAGTGTAGTACGTGCAAAAGTACAGCTCTTAAAGCTACTACACTTACTACACTTACTAGAGCTACTACACTCACTACACTTACTCCAGCTACTACACTTACTGCAGATAGTACAGCTACTGTACTTACTAAACATACGACAGCTACTACACTTACTAAACTTACTAAACTTACTACAGATACTACAGCTACTACAACTACTACACTTACTACAGTTACTAGAGCTACTGCAGAAACTAGACTTACTACAGCTACTACACTTACTACAGATACTAATGCTACTACACTTACTACAGATACTACACTTACTACAGTCAGTACCCTTATTGCACCTACTACACTTCTGCGGCTACTACACTTACTACAGCCAGAACACTTACTACAGCTACTACAGCTACTACAGCTTCTAAACGTACTACACTTTTTATAGAGCTACTACACTTACTACAGCTCTAACACATACTACTAATACTACAGGTACTACAGATACTACAGGTACTACAGCTACTCTACTTGCTACACTTACTACACTTAGTACAGCCACTACACTTAGTACACTTACTACAGCTACTACACTTACTACACTTCCTACAGCTACTACACTTACTACAGATACTGCACTTACTAAAACTACTACACTTATTACAACTACTACACTTACTACAATTACTACACTTACTGCACCTACTACACTTGCTACAGCCACTACACTTACTACAGTTACAACAGCTACTACACTTACTATTACTACTACACCTATTACAACTACTACACTTACTGCACTTACTACAGCTACTACAGATACTACAGTTTCTACAGATACTACAGCTACTAAAGGTACTACAGCTGCAACACCTACTACACATACTACAATTACTACACTTACTACACCTAGTACAGCTACTACAGCTGCAACACTTACTACACATACTACAGCTACTACACTTACTAAATCTCCTACCATCACTACAGCTACTACACTTACTACAGCCACTACACTTACTACAGCTACTACACGTACTACACTTACTACACTTACGACAGCTACTACACTTAGTACAGCTACTACGCCTACTACAGATACTACAGGTTCTACAGCTACTACACTTGCTACACTTACTACACTTACTACAGTTACTACACTTACTACACTTACTACAGCTACTACTTTTACTACACTTACTACAACTACTACACCTACTGCAGTTACTACATTTACTACGGCTACTACAGCTAGTACACCCAATACAGATGGTACAGCTACCAAACCTTCTACACCTATTACACTTAGTACAGCTACTAGACTTACTACAGCTTCTACAGGAAGCAAAGCTTCTACACGTAGTACACTTATCACAGCTACTACAGTTACTACAGCTCTTACACTTACTACAGATACTACAGCTACTACACGTTCTACACTTACTACAGCTACTACACTTACTACACTTACTAAAGCTACTACACTTACTACACTTATTACAGTTAGGTTAGTGTACTTCCTGTAGAAGCTGTAGTTCCTGTAGAAGCTGTAGTAAGTGTAGTTGCTCTACTAAGTAAAGTAGGTGGAGTAGCTTTAGGAACTGCAGTAGGTGTAGTAGTTTTAGTAAGCTTTAGTAGCTGTAGTAAATGTAGTAAATGTAGAAGCTGTAGTAACTTTAGTAAGTTTAGTACCTGTAGTAAGTGTAGTAAGTTTTTTAGCTGTAGTAAGTGTAGCAAGTATAGTAGCTGTAGCATCTGTAGTAGCTGTAGTAGGCGTAGTAGCTGTAGCACGTGTAGTAGCTGTAGTAAGTGTAGTAACTGTAGTAGGTGTAGTAGCTGTAGTAAGTGTACTTCGTGTAGAAGCTGTAGTTCCTGTAGAAGCTGTAGTAAGTGTAGTTGCTGTACTAAGTGTAGTAGGTGGAGTAGCTTTAGGAACTGCAGTAGGTGTAGTAGTTTTAGTAAGTATAGTATTTGTAGTAAGTGTAGTAAGTGTAGTAGCTGTATTAATTTTGTAATTGTAGCAAGTGTAGTAGCTGTAGTACCTGTAGTATCTGTCGTAGGCGTAGGAGCTGTAGCAAGTGAAGTAGCTCTAGTAAGTGTAGTAACTGTAGTAGGCGCAGTTGCTGTAGTAAGTGTAGTGGCTGTAGTAAGTGTAGTAGCTGTAGTTATGGAAGTAGATGTAGTAAGTGTAGTAGCTGTAGTATGTGTAGTAAGTGTTGCCGCCGTAGTAGCTGTAGTAAGTGTAGTAAGTGTAGTAACTGTAGTATGTGTAGTAAGTGTTGCATTTGTAGTAGCTTTAGTAGCTGTAGTATCTGTAGCAGCTGTATTACCTGTAGTAGCTGTAGTGTCTGTAGTAGCTGTAGTAAGTGCAGTAAGTGTAGTAAGTGTAGTAAGTGTAGTAGTTGTAATAAGTGTAGTAGCTGTAGTAAGTGTAGTAGCTGTTGTAACTGTAGTAAGTGTAGTGGCTGTAGCACGTGTACTAGGTGCAGTCAGTGTTGTTGCTGTACGAAGTGTAGTAGGTACAGTAAGTGTAGTGACTGTAGTAAGTATAGTATCTGTAGTAAGTGTAGAAGCTGTAGTAAGTGTAGTAAGTGTAGTAGCTGTAGTAAAAGTAGAACGTGTAGTAGCTCTAGGCACTGTAGTAAGTGTAGTAAGTGTACAAGCTGCAGTAACTGTATTAAGTGTAAGTGTAGTAAGTGTAGTAAGTGTAGTAGCTGTAGTAAAAGTAGAACGTGTAGTAGCTCTAGGCACTGTAGTAAGTGTAGTAAGTGTACAAGCTGCAGTAACTGTATTAAGTGTAAGCTGTAGTAAGTGTAGTAAGTGTAGTAGCTGTAGTAAAAGTAGAACGTGTAGTAGCTCTAGGCACTGTAGTAAGTGTAGTAAGTGTACAAGCTGCAGTAACTGTATTAAGTGTAAGTGTAGTAAGTATAGTAGCTGTAGTAAAACTAAAAAGTGTAGTAGCTGTAGTGACTGTAATAAGTGTAGTAAGTGTAGAACGTGTAGTTGCTGTAGTATTAGTAGTAAGTGTAAGAGCTGTAGTATGTGTATTAGCTGTAGTAAGTATAGTACGTGTAGAAGCTGTTGTAGCTGTAGTAGATGTAGTAAGTGTACTAGCTGTAGTAAGTATAGTACGTGTAGAAGCTGTTGTAGCTGTAGTAGATGTAGTAAGTGTACTAGCTGTAGTAAGTGTAGTAGGTGTAGTAGGTGTAGTAAGTGTTGTAGCCGTAGTAAGTGTAGTAAGTGTAGTAAGTGTAGTAAGTGTAAAAGCTGCGGTAACTGTATTAAGTATAAAACGTGTAGTAGCAGTAGTATCTCTAGTAAGTGTAGGAGCTGTAGTAAGTGTAGTAGCTGTAGTAAGTGTAGTAGGCGTAGACGCTGTAGTAGTTGTAGTAGCTGTAGTAAGTGTACTACATGTAGTAAGTGTAAAAGCTGTACAAAGTATAGTAGGCGTAGTAGGTATAGTGGCTGTAGCAGATGTATTAGGTGTGGTAGCTTTAGAAGCTATAGTAGCTGTTGTAACTGCAGTAGCTGTAGTATTTGTAGTAAGTGTAGTAGCTTTAGTAAGTGTAGTAAGTTTAGTAGCTGTAGTAAGTGTAGTAAGGGTAGTTTCTGCAGTAGCTGTAGTACCTGTAGTTTCTCTAGTAGGGGTAGTAGCTGTAGTAGCTGTAGTAAGTGTAGTAGCTGCAGTAAATGTAGTAACTGTAGTAGGTGTAGTAGCTGTAGTAGCTGTAATATCGGTAGTAGCTGTAGTATCTGTAGTAGCTGTAGGAAGTGCAGTAAGTGTAGTAAGTGTAGTAAGTGTAGTAGTTGTAATAAGTGTAGTAGCTGTAGTAAGTGTAGTAGCTGTGGTAACAGTAGTAAGTGTAGAGGCTGTAGCAAGTTTAGTGGGTGCAGTAAGTGTAGTGGCTGTAGGAGGTTTAGTAGTTGCAGTAAGTGTAGTGACTGTAGTAAGTATAGTATCTGCAGTAAGTGTAGTAGCTGTAGTAAAAGTAGAACGCGTAGTAGCTGTAGTAACTGTAGTAAGTGTAGTAAGTGTACAAGGTGCAGTAGCTGTATTAAGTGTAAAACGTGTAGTAACAGTAGTATCTGTAGTAAGTTTAAGAGCTGTAGTAAGTGTAGTAGCTGTAGTAGATGAAGTAACTGTTGTAGGTGTAATAGTTGTAGTAGGTGTAGTAAGTGTAGTAGCTGTAGTAGGTGTAGAAGGTGTAGTAGCGGTGTTAAGTGTACTAAGCGGAGTAGCTGTGGTAAGTGTAGTAAACGTAGTGGCTGTAGTAGCCGTAGTAGGTGTAGTGGGTGTAGTAAGTGTAGTAGCTTTAGTGATGGTAGTAGTTGTAGTAAGTGTAGTAGCTGTAGTATGTGTAGTAAGTGTTGCAGCTGTAGTAGCTGTAGTAGGTGTAGTAAGTGTAGCAACTGTAGTATGTGTAGTAAGTGTTGCAGCTGTAGTAGCTTTAGTAGCTGTAGTATCTGTAGTAGCTGTAGTATCTGTAGTAGCTCTAGTATCTGTAGTAGCTGTAGTAAGTGCAGTAAGTGTAGTAAGTGTAGTAAGTGTAGTAAGTGTAGTAAGTGTAGTAGTTGTAATAAGTGTAGTAGCTTTAGTAAGTGTAGTAGCTGTTGTAAATGTAGTAAGTGTATTGGCTGTAGCAAGTGTAGTAGGTGTAGTAAGTGTAGTAGTTGTAATAAGGGTAGTAGCTTTAGTAAGTGTAGTAGCTGTTGTAACTGTAGTAAGTGTATTGCCTGAAGGAAGTGTAGTAGGTGAACTAAGTGTGGTGACTGTTGTAAGTGTAGTATTTGTAGTAGGTTTAGTAGCTGTAGTAAAAGTAGAACGTGTAGTAGCTGTAGTAACTGTAATAAGTGTAGTAAGTGTAGAAGATGTAGTAGCTGCAGTAAGTGTAGCAAATGTAGGAGCTGTAGTAACTGTAGAAAGTGTAGTAGCTGTAGTAAGTGTAGTAAGTGTAGTAAGTGTTGTAGCTGTAGTAAGTGTAGAACGTGTAGTAGCTGTAGTATCTGTAGTAAGTGTAAGAGCTATAGTAACTGTAGTAGCTGTAGTAAGTGTACTACGTCTAGAAGCTGTGGTTTCTGTAGAAGCTGTAGTGAGTGTAAAAGGTTTACTAAGTGTAGTAGGTGTAGTAGCTTTAGTAGCTGTAGCATCTGTATTAGGTGTAACCTATTATTTTACCCGATTTGACAAATTATATACCTAACTAGCCTAACTAATTACCTGATTAACCTATCCAATTCCCTAATTAGTTTATAGAGGTATCTAATTAGCCGATGTAGTGTCCTAATTAGCCTATATACCTACCTAATTGCCTAATGAGTCTATCTAGTTTGCCTATGTATGCACTTGATTACCATATATGCTTATTTTATTAGTTTATTCATTAACCGGATTAGTCCATGTATTAACCTCTTCGGCTGTTGGGCTCACCTGATTAGCCTATTTATATATCTGAATAGCCTACCTATTTACTGATTAGCCTATATATTTACTTTATTACTTTATCTATTTATTTAAATAGCCTGTGTATTTGACTAATTGGCCTTGCTATTTACCTGATTACCTTATAACCTTACCTGATTAACCTATGTATGCACTTAATTAGAATATATGCTTATTTTTTTTGTCTATGTATTTACCGGATTAGCCTATGAATTTATTTATTAGACTGTTGGGCTTTCCTGATTGGCCTACTTATATACCTATTTAGCCTAACTATTCAGCTTATTCGACTTCATCCTTTCGTAAGCACTTTATCTCCTTACCTAATCAGCCTATGTCTTTGCCTAATTAGCCTGTCTAGTTACTTGATAGCCTCATGGGTTTACCTTATTGGCCCATTTATATAGCTGCATAGTCTAACTATTTACCTGAATACAGTATATATTTTCCTATTTAGTTTATTAATTTATCCGATTACCCTATGAATTTGCCTAATTAGCGGTTCTATTTACCTGATTAGCCTATAAATTTTCCTAATTATATGATGTATTTATCTAATTAGATTATGTCTTTGCCTAATTAGCCTATCTATTTTCCTGATTGCCTGATGGGTTTATCTGATTGGCCCACTTATACACCTGATTACACTAACTATTTACCTGATAAGACTATATATTTCCCTAATTAGTTTATCTAATTAGCCTATGTAATTGCCTAATTCGCCTACGTATTTAATTGATCGCCTGATGGGTTTATCTAGTTAAGCTATGTGTTTGCCTAATTAGCCTATCTATTTAACTGATTGCATGATGCGTTTATCTAATGGGCCTGTTTATATATCTGATCACCCTAACTATGTACCTGATTAGACTATATATTTTCTTGATTAGCTCATCTATTAATCTAATTAGCCTTTTTAATTGCCCAATTTTCCTATCTGGCGAAGATCATAGCGTATCAAGAGTAATCATAGCGTAATGCAAATGCATAGAGTAACAAGATAAATAGATAAAGAAATTAGGTAAATATATAGGCTAATTAGGTAAATATATAGGTTAGTTAGGCTAATACATAGGCTTATCCGATAAATAAATAAACTTATCAGGGACATATTTAGTGTAATCAGGTAAATAATTGGACTAATAAAGTATATAAATCGGCCAATTCGGTAAGCCCATCAGGCAATCAGGTAAATCGGATAGGTTAGTTGTCTTTAGGTAAATATATAGGCTTATCAGTTAAAAAGATAGGCTAATCAGACAAATAAATACGCAAATCGGGGAAAAATAATTAAACTAATGAAATAAGCATGTATGGTAATCAAGTACATAGATGGGCAAACTACATAAAATCATCAGGCAATTAGGTAAGTAATTAGCCTAACTAGGACCCTACATAGGATGATTACATAATAAGATGAAATAATTAAGAAAATATAAAGTTTGATTAGGTAAATAAGTTAGGCTAGTTAGATATATAAGTGATCTAAACGGCTTAAAAAAGGGTTTATTAGGCAAACGCATAGGCTAATTAGATAAAAAGATAAAAAATCTAAATAATTATATAATCTAATCAGGTAAAAGGATGAGCTAGGCAGGTATATAAATAGGGCCAATCAGCTAGGCCCATAGGGCAAATAAATAAATACAAAGGCTAATCCGGCGAATCAGGTAAACCCATGAGGTTATCAAGTAACTAGGTAGGCTAATTAGGGAAAGACATATGCTGATTAGGTAAAGCGATAATCTGATTACGAAAGTATGTAGTCTAATAAGCTGAATAGTTAGGCTAAATAGGTATATAAGAAGGCCAATCATGCAAGCCCAACAGTCTAATAAATAAATACATAGGCTAATCCGGTAAATACGTAGACAAATAAAATAAGCATATATCCTAATCTAGTGCATACATAGGTTAATCAGGTAAGGTTATGAGGCAATCCGGTAAATAGATAGGCCAAGTAGGCAAATACATAGGCTATTAACATAAATAGATAAAGTAATTAGGTAAGAATATAGATTAATCAGTAAATAGGTAGGCTAGTCAGATATATAAAAAGGCTAATCAGGTGAACCCAACAGCCGAAGAGGTTAATACATGGACTAATCCGGTTAAAGAATAAAGTAATGAAATAAGCAGATATGGTAATCAAGTGCATACATAGGCAAACTAGACTGACTCATTAGATTATTAGGTAAATAAATAGGCTAATTAGGACACTACATCGGCTAATTAGATAACTCTATAAACTAATTAGGGAAATGTATAGGTTAATCAGGTAATTGGTTAGGCTAGTCAGGTATATAAATTGTCCAATCGGTTAAGAGAATATGTTAATTAATAGGTTAATACGATAAATGGATCAACTAATTAGTTAAATATATAGGCTAAGCAGGTAAACAGACTAATTTAGCAAATACATAAGCTAATTAGACAAATAGATAAGCTAATTAGAAAGTTAGGCTAATCATGTTTATAAATGGTCTGGTCAGGAAAACTTATAAGGCAATCAGAAAATAGAAAGGCTAATTAGGCAAAAACATACATTAATTAGATAAATAGATATACTATTTAGGGAAATATATATAGGCTAGTCAGATAGATAGATAGGCTAGCCAGTTATGTAAGTAGGCTAATTAGGTAAACTTATCAGGCAATCAGGTAAATAGTTAGGCTAATTAGGAAAGGAAATAGGCTAATTAGATAAATAGATAAGCTAATTAAACTGTGTATTTATTTGGCTGTTGGGCTTATTGCCTGATTACTTTACCTAATTAATCTGTTGATGTACCTCATAAGCATATATGCATATATTTATGGCCGATTAGACCATGATATGATCGATATGACCGATTTATTGGCCCTATTTATATACCTGCCTAGCTCATCCGTTTACCTGATTAGATTATATAACTATCTAATTTTTTTATCTTTTTATCTAATTAGCCTATGCATTTGCCTAATTAACTTATTTTTTAAGCCGTTTGGATCACTTATATATCTTACTAGCCTAACTTATTTACCTAATCAAACTTTATATTTTCTTAATTATTTGATCCTATTATGTAATCAGCCTATGTAGGGTGCTAATTAGGCTAATTACTTAAATAATTGCCTGATGATTTTATGTAGTTTGCCCATCTATGTACTTGATTACCATACATGCTTATTTCATTAGTTTGATTATTTTTCCCCGATTTGCGTATTTATTTGTCTGATTAGCCTTTCTTTTTAACTGATTAGCCTATATATTTACCTAAAGACTTAACCTACTTATCCGATTTACCTGATTGCCTGATGGGTTTACCAAATTGGCCGATTTATATACTTTATTAGTCCAATTATTTACCTGATTACACTATATATTACCCTGATTAGTTTATTTATTTATCGGATAAGCCTATGTATTAGCCTAACTTGCCTATATATTTACCTAATTAGCCTATATATTTACCTAATTCCTTTATCTATTTATCTGATTACTCTATGCATTTGCATTACGCTATGATTACTCTTGATACGCTATGATCCTCGCCAGATAGGCGAATTGGGCAATTACATAGGCTAATTAGATTAACAGATGAGCTAATCAAGAAAATATATAGTCTAATCAGGTAAATAGTTAGGGTGATCAATTATATAAACAGGCCCATTAGATAAACCCATCAGGCAATCAGTTAAATAGATAGGCTAATTAGGCAAACACATAGGCTAACTAAATAAACCCATCAGGCAATCAATTAAATACGTAGGCGAATTAGGCAATTACATAGGCTAATTAGATAAACTAATTAGAGAAATATATAGTCTTATCAGGTAAATAGTTAGTGTAATCAGGTGTATAAGTGGGCAGATCAGATAAACCCATCAGGCAATCAGGAAGATAGATAGGCAGGTTAGGGAGACATCATCTAATTAGATAAATACTCATATAATTAGGAAAATTTATAGTCTAATCAGGTAAATAGTTGTCACAATCATGTAAAAATAGATTAATTAGGCAAATACATAGACTATTTAGATAACAGAATAAACTAGTTAGATAAATAAATAATCTAATCAGGTAAAAGAACAGGCCAAAAAGGTAAGCCCAAGAGCCAAATAATTAAATAGGCTAATCCGGTAAATACATAGACAAATAAATTAAGAATATATGCTTATTAAGTACATACAAGAATTAATCAGGTAAAGTAATTAGGAAATCAGGTAAATAGACAAGCCAATTACCGAGTTCATAAGCTAATCAGATAAATAGAAATACTAATTAGGAAAATATATAGGCTAATCAGGTAAATAGATAGCCTAATCAGACATATAAATAGGCTAGTTAGGTAAACCTAACAGGCATTTAAATAAATATATAGGCTAATTTGGCAAAGAAAGGCTAATTAGATAAAACGATAAACTAATGAGACTTATTAGGCAATTGGGTAAATAGATAGGCTAATTAGGACACTACATCGGCTAATTAGATAACTCTATAAACTAATTAGGGAAATGTATAGGTTAATCAGGTAATTAGTTAGGCTAGTCAGATATATAAATTGTCCAATCGGTTAAAAGAATAGGTTAATTAATAGGTTAATAAGATAAATGGATCAACTAATTAGTTAGATATATAGGCTAAGCAGGTAAATAGACTAATTTAGCAAATACATAAGCTAATTAGACAAATAGATAAGCTAATTAGAAAGTTAGGCTAATCATGTTTATAAATAGTCTTGTCAGGAAAAGTCATGAGGCTATCAGGAAATAGAAAGGCTAATAAGGCAAAATCATACGCTAATTAGATAAATAGCTATACTATTTAGGGAAATATATATAGGCTAGTCACATAGATAGATAGGCTAGCCAGTTATGCAAGTAGGCTAATTAGGCAAAGAAGTAGGCTAATTAGATAAATAGATAAACTAATTAAACTGTGTATTCATTTGGCTGTTGGGCTTATTGCCTGATTACTTCACCTAATTAATCTGTTGATGTACCTGATAAGCATATATGCATATATTTATGGCCGATTTACTATAAATTTTCCTTATTAGTTCATCTGTTTATCTAATTAACCTATGTCTTTTCCTAATTAGCCTATAGATTTACCTGATTACCTCAGCAGTCTATCTGACTCGCCATTTATATACCTGATTACTCTAACTATTTTCCTAATTAGTTTACCCATTTACTTAATTAGCCTATATTCTTACCTAATTACTTTATCTATTTATGTTAATAGCCTATTTATTTGCCTACTTGGCCTATTTACCTTATTGAATGAAAACTCTACCTTTTTAATGTATGTATGTACTAGATTAGGATATATGTTATTTTATTTGTATATGTATTTACCGGATTAGCCTATGTATCCATTTATTAGACTGTTGGGCTTGCCTGATTGGCCTACTTATATACCTATTTAGCCTAACTATTCAGCTTATTAGACTACATACTTTCGTAATCAGATTATCGCTTTACCTAATCAGCCTATGTCTTTCCCTAATTAGCCTATCTAGTTACCTGATAACCTCATGGGTTTACCTGATTCGCGGGATTAGCCTTTTTATTTATTTATTTGGCCTATGGGCCTAGCTGATTGGCCCTATTTATATACCTGCCTAGCTCATCCTTTTACCTGATTAGATTATATAATTATCTAATTTTTTTATCTTTTTATCTAATTAGCCTAAGCATTTGCCTAATTAACCTATTTTTTAAGCCGTTTGGATCACTTATATATCTAACTAGCCTAACTTATTTACCTAATCAAACTTTACATTTTCCTAATTATTTCATCTTATTATGTAATCAGCCTATGTAGGGTCCTAATTAGGCTAATTACTTACCTAATTGCCTGATGATTTTATGTAGTTTGCCCATCTATGTACTTGATTACCATACATGCTTATTTCATTAGTTTAATTATTTTCCCCGATTTGCGTATTTATTTGTCTGATTAGCCTATCTTTTTAACTGATTAGCCTATATATTTACCTAAAGACTTAACCTACTTATCCGATTTACCTGATTGCCTGATGGGCTTACCGAATTGGCCGATTTATATACTTTATTAGTCCAATTATTTACCTGATTACACTATATATTTCCCTGATTAGTTTATTTATTTATCGGATAAGCCTATGTATTAGCCTAACTAGCCTATATATTTACCTAATTAGCCTATATATTTACCTAATTCCTTTATCTATTTATCTGATTACTCTATGCATTTGCATTACGCTATGATTACTCTAGATACGCTATGATCTTCGCCAGATAGGCGAATTAGGCAATTACATAGGCTAATTAGATTAATAGATAAGCTAATCAAGAAAATATATAGTCTAATCAGGTAAATAGTTAGGGTGATCAATTATATAAAAAGGCCCATTAGATAAACCCATCAGGCAATCAGTTAAATAGATAGGCTAATTAGGCAAACACATAGGCTAACTAGATAAACCCATCAGGCAATCAATTAAATGCGTAGGCGAATTAGGCAATTACATAGGCTAATTAGATAAACTAATTAGGGAAATATATAGTCTTATCAGGTAAATAGTTAGTGTAATCAGGTGTATAAGTGGGCAATCAGATAAACCCACCAGGCAATCAGGAAAATAGATAGGCAAATTAGGCAAAGACATAATCTAATTAGATAAATACATCATATAATTAGGAAAATTTATAGTCTAATCAGGTAAATAGTTGTCACAATCATGTAAAAATAGATGAATCAGGCAAATACATAGACTATTTAGATAACAGAATAAACTAGTTAGATAAATAAATAATCTAATCAGGTAAAAGAACAGGCCAAAAAGGTAAGCTTAAGAGCCAAATAATTAAATAGGCTAATCCGGTAAATACATAGACAAATAAATAAAGAATATATGCTTATTAAGTACATAAAAGAATTAATCACGTATAGTAATTAGGAAATCAGGTAAATAGACAAGCCAATTAGCGAATTCATAAGCTAAGCAGATAAATAGAAATACTAATTAGGAAAATATATAGGCTAATCAGGTAAATAGATAGCCTAATCAGACATATAAATAGGCTAGTTAGGTAAACCTAACAGGCATTTAAGTAAATATATAGGCTAATTTGGCAAAGACAGGCTAATTAGATAAAACGATAAACTAATGAGACTCATTAGGCAATTAGGTAAATAGATAGGCTAATTAGGACACTACATCGGCTAATTAGATAACTCTATAAACTAATTAGGGAAATGTATAGGTTAATGAGGTATTTAGTTAGGCTAGTCAGATATATAAATTGTCAAATCGGTTAAAAGAATAGGTTAATTAATAGGTTAATAAGATAAATGGATCAACTAATTAGTTAGATATATAGGCTAATCAGGTAAATAGACTAATTTAGCAAATACATAAGCTAATTAGACAAATAGATAAGCTAATTAGAAAGTTAGGCTTATCATGTTTATAAATGGTCTGGTCAGGAAAACTCATAAGGCAATCAGGAAATAGAAAGTAATATTAGGCAAAAACATTCGCTAATTAGATAAATAGATATACCATTTAGGGAAATATATAGGCTAGTCAGATAGATAGATAGGCTAGCCAGTTATGTAAGTAGGCTAATTACGCAAAGAAATAGGCTAATTAGATAAATAGATAAACTAATTAAACTGTGTATTCATTTGGCTGTTGGGCTTATTGCCTGATTACTTCACCTAATTAATCTGTTGATGTACCTTATAAGCATATATGCATATATTTATGGCCGATTAGACTATAAATTTTCCTTATTAGTTCATCTGTTTATCTAATTAACCTATGTCTTTTCCTAATTAGCCTATAGATTTACCTGATTACCTCAGCAGTCTATCTGACTCGCCATTTATATACCTGATTACTCTAACTATTTTCCTAATTAGTTTACCCATTTACTTAATTAGCCTATATTCTTACCTAATTACTTTATCTATTTATGTTAATAGCCTATGTATTTGCCTACTTGGCCTATTTACCTTATTGAATGAAAACTCTACCTTTTTAATCTATGTATGTATTAGATTAGGATATATGCTTATTTTATTTGTCTATGTCTTTACCGGATTAGCCTATGTATCCATTTATTAGACTGTTGGGCTTGCCTGATTGGCCTACTTATATACCTATTTAGCCTAACTATTCAGCTTATTAGACTACATACTTTCGTAATCAGATTATCGCTTTACCTAATCAGGCTATGTCTTTCCCTAATTAGCCTATCTAGTTACTTGATAACCTCATAGGTTTACCTGATTCGCGGGATTAGCCTTTGTATTTATTTATTTGGCCTATGGGCCTAGCTGATTGGCTCTATTTATATACCTGCCTAGCTCATCCTTTGAACTGATTAGATTATATAATTATCTAATTTTTTTATCTTTTTATCTAATTAGCCTATGCATTTGCCTAATTAACCTATTTTTTAAGCCGTTTGGATCACTTATATATCTAACTAGCCTAACTTATTTACCTAATCAAACTTTATATTTTCTTAATTATTTTATCTTATTATTTAATCAGCCTATGTAGGGAACTAATTAGGCTAATTACTTACCTAATTGCCTAATGATTTTATGTAGTTTGCCCATCTATGTACTTGATTACCATACATGCTTATTTCCTTAGTTTAATGATTTTTCCTTGATTTGCGTATTTATTTGTCTGATTAGCCTATCTTTTGAACTTATTAGACTTTATATAGTATATAGTACGTCTAGTAAGTTTAGTAGGCGCAGAAAAGGGTCAGTAGTTAGTGTATAACCCCATAAAATGTCCTGCCATGTCGGGCATCTGGGCTTAAAAGTAACTGTAGTGAATTGGACAAACAGAAGTAGCTGCAGTAAGTGTAGTAAGTGTAGTAGCTGTAGTATGTGTGGTAAGTGTAGTAAGTGTAGTAGCTGTAGTAAGTGTAGTAGCTGTAGTAAGTGTGGTAAGTGTAGTAGCTGTAGTTGCTGTAGTAAGTGTAGTAAGTTTAATAGTTGTAGTAGCTGTAGTAAGTATAGTAACTGTAGTAACTGTAGTTGCTGTAGTAGCTGTAGTAAGTATAGTAAGTGTAGTAAGTGTAGTAAGTGTAGTAGCTGTAGTAATTGTAGTACCTGTAGTATCTGTAGTAAGTGTAGTGGATGTAGTAGCTGTAGTAAGTGTAGTAAGTGTGGTAGCTGCAGTAAGTTTAGTAAGTGCGGTAAGAGTAGTAAGTGTAGTAAATGTAGTACCTGCAGTATCTCTAGTAAGTTTAGTAGCTGTAGTAAGTGTAGCATGTGTAGTAAGTGTACTACCTGTAGTAAGTGTAGTAAGTGTAGTAAGTGTAGTAAGTGTAGTAGCTGTAGTAAGTGTAGTAGTTGTAGTAAGTGAAGTGGATGTAATAGCTGCAGTAAGTGTATTAAGTGTAGTAGCTGTAGTAAGTGTAGTAGCTGTAGTAAGTGTAGTAAGTGTAGTTGCTCTAGTAAGTGTAGTAAGTGTAATAAGTGTAGTATTTGTAGTAAGTGTAGTACGTGCCGTAGTACAGCTCTTAGTGCAAATACACTTACTACACTTACTAGAGCTACTACACTCACTACATATACTCCAGCTACTACAATTACTGCAGATAGTATAGCTACTGCACTTTCTAAATATACTACAGCTACTACACTTACTAAACTTACTACACTTACTACAGTTACTAGAGCTACTGCAGAAACTACACTTCCTACAGCTACTACAGCTACTAAACTTACTACAGCGACTACACTTACTACAGATACTAATGCTACTACACTTACTACAGATACTACACTTACTACAGTCAGTACTCTTATTGAACCTACTACACTACTGGGGCTACTACACTTACTACAGCCAGTACACTTACTACAGCTACTACAGCTACTACAGCTTCTAAATGTACTACACTTACTAGAGCTACTACACTTACTACAGCTCCTACACCTACTACTGATACTACAGGTACTACAGATACTACAGGTAATACAGCTACTCTAGTTGCTACACTTACTACACTTAGTACAGCTACTACACTTACTACAGCTCTTTCACTTACTACTGATACTACAGCTAATACACGTTCTACACTTGCTATAGCTACAACAGCTTCTACACTTACTACACTTATTACAGTTACTACAGCTACTACACTTTCTACTTTTACTACAGCTACTAAACTTACTACACTTCCTACACCCACTACACTTACTGCACCTACACTTACTACAGCTACTACATTTACTACACTTACGACAACTACTACTCCTACTGCAGTTACTACAGCTACTAAAGCTACTACAGCTACTACAGTTGAAAAACCCTTTCTACACATACTACAGTTACTACACTACAATGTAGTAGCTGTAGTAAGTGTAGTAAGTAAAGTAGCTGTGGTAAGTGTACTAGGCGGAGTAGCTGTAGTAAGTGTACTTAGCGTAGTGGCTGTAGTAGCTGTAGTAAGTGTAGTGGCTGCAGTAAGGGTAGTAGCTGTTGTGATGGTAGTAGATGTAGTAAGTGTAGTAGGTGTATTATGTGTATAAAGTGTTGCCGCTTAAGTAGCTGTAGTAGGTGTAGTAAGTGTAGTAACTGTAGTATGTGTAGCAAGTGTTGTAGCTGTAATATCTGAGTAGCTGTAGTATCTGAAGTAGCTGTAGTAAGTGCAGTAAATGTAGTTAGTGTAGTTAGTGTAGTAGTTGAAATAAGATTAGTAGCTGTAGTAAGTGTGGTAGCTGTTGTAACTGTAGTAAGTGTATTGGCTGTGGCAAGTGTAGTAGGTGTAGTAACTGAAGGAAGTGTAGTAGGTCCAGTAAGTGTAGTGACTGTAGTAAGTGAAGTATCTGTAGTAAGTTTAGTAGCTGTAGTAAGTGTAGTAAGTGTAGTAGGTGTAGTAAAAGTTGAACGTGTAGTAGCTTTAGTGGCTGTAGTAAATGTAGTAAATGTAGAAGCTGTAGTAACTTTAGTAAGTGTAGTACTTGTAGTAAGTGTAGTAAGTCTTGTAGCTGTAGTAAGTGTAGAACGTGTAGTAGCTGTAGTATCTGTAGTAAGTGTAAGAGCTGTACTAACTGTAGTAGCTGTAGTAATTGTAGTTCGTGTAGAAGCTGTAGTTCCTGTAGAAGCTGTAGTAAGTTTAGTAGCTGTACTAAGTGTAGTGGGTGTAGTAGCTTTAGTAGCTGTAGCATCTGTATTAAATGTAGTAGCTGTAGTAGCCGTAGTAGCTGTATTAACTGCAGTAGGTGTAGTAGTTGTAGTAAGTATAGTAGCTGTAGTAAGTGTAGTAAGTGTAGTAGCTGTAGTAAGTGTAGAAGGTGTAGTAGCTGTAGTACCTGTAGTATCTGTAGTTGGCGTAGGAGCTGTAGCAAGTGTAGTAGCTGTAGTAAGTGTAGTAACTGTAGTAGTTGTAGTAGCTGTAGTAAGTGTATTGGCTGTAGTAAGTGTAGTAGCTGTAGTTATGGAAGTAGATGTAGTAAGTGTAGTAGCTGTAGTATGTGTAGTTAGTGTTGCAGCTTTAGTAGCTGTAGTAAGTGTAGTAAGTGTAGTAACTGTAGTATGTGTAGTAAGTGTTGCAGTTGTAGTAGCTTTAGTAGCTGTAGTATCTGTAGCAGCTGTATTACCTGTAGTAGCTGTAGTGTCTGTAGTAGCTGTAGTAAGTGCAGTAAGTGTAGTAAGTGTAGTAAGTGTAATAGTTGTAATAAGTGTAGTAGCTGTAGTAAGTGTAGTGGCTGTAGCAGGTGTAGTACGTGCAGTCAGTGTTGTTGCTGTACGAGGTGTAGTAGGCACAGTAAGTGTAGTGACTGTAGTAAGTATAGTATCTGTAGTAAGTGTAGTAGCTGTAGTAAAAGTAGAACGTGTAGTAGCTCTAGGCACTGTAGTAAGTGTAGTATGTGTACAAGCTGCAGTAGCTGTATTAAGTGTAAAACGTGTAGTAGCAGGGGTGTCTGTAGTAAGTGTACAAGCTGCAGTAAGTTTAGTAGCTAAAGTAAGGGTACGTGTGGAAGCTGTAGTAGCTGTAGTAGCTGTAGTAAGTGTACTAGATGTAGTAAGTGTAGTAGCGTTACTAAGTGTAGTAGGTGTAGTAAGTAGAGTAGCTGTAGCAGCTTACTACAGCTTCTACAGGAACTACAGCTTTTACACGTTGTACACTTACTACAGCAACTACAGTTACTACAGCTCTTACACTAACTACAGATACTAGAGCTACTACACGTTCTACACTTACTACAGCTACTTCACTTACTAAACTTACTACAGCTACTACACCTACTACGGTTATTACAGCTCCTACATTTACTACACTTATTACACCTACTACACCTACTACACTTACTGCAGCTACTACACTTACTACAGCTAGTACACTTACTACAGCTACTACATCTAATACAGATGTTACAGCTACTAAACCTACTACACTTAGTACAGCTACTAGACTTACTACAGCTTCTACAGGAACTACAGCTTCTACACGTAGTACACTTATCACAGCTACTACAGTTACTACAGCTCTTACACTTACTACAGATACTACAGCTACTACACGTTCTACACTTACTACAGCTACTACACTTACTACACTTACTACAGCTACTACACTTTCTACACTTATTACAGTTACTACAGGTCATACATTTACTACACTTACTACAGCTACTACAGCTTCTACACTTATTACACTTACTACAGTTACCACAGCTACTACACGTTCTACTTTTGCTACAGCTACTACACGTACGACACTTACTACAGCTACTACACTTAGTACAGATATTACACTTACTACAGTCACTACACTTACTGCGCCTACTACACTTCCTATAGCCACTACACTTACTGCACCTACTAGACTTGCTACAGCCACAACACTTACTACAGCCACTACACTTAGTATAGCTACTACACTTACTACAGATAGTACACTTACTACAGCTAGTACAGCTTCTACACGTACTACACTTACTACAGCTACTACACTTACTACAGCTCTTACACTTACTACTGATACTACAGCTACTACACGTTCGACCCTTACTACAGCTACAACAGCTTCTACACTTACTACACTTATTACAGTTACTACAGCTACTACACTTTTTACTTCTACTACAGCTACTAAACTTACTACACTTCCTACACTCACTACAATTACTGCACCTACACTTTTTACAGCTACTACATTTACTACTCCTACTACAACTACTACGCCTACTGCAGTTACTACAGCTACTACAGCTACTACAGTTGAAAAACCCTTACTGCACATACTACAGTTACTACACTACACTGTAGTAGCTATAGTAAGTGTAGTAAGTAAAGTAGCTGTAATAAGTGTACTAAGCAGGGTAGCTGTAGTAAGGTTAGTAAGCGTAGTGGCTGTAGTAGCTGTAGTAAGTGTAGTGGCTGTAGTAAATGTAGTAGCTGTAGTGATGGTAGTAGATGTAGTAAGTGTAGTAGGTGTATTATGTGTAGAAAGTGTTGCCGCTTTTGTAGCTCTAGTAGGTGTAGTAAGTGTAGTAACTGTAGTATGTGTAGTAAGTGTTGTAGCTGTAATATCTGAGTAGCTGTAGTATCTGAAGTAGCTGTAGTAAGTGTAGTAAGTGTAGTTAGTGTAGTAGTTGAAATAAGTTTAGTAGCTGTAGTAATTGTGGTAGCTGTTGTAAGTGTAGTAAGTGTATTGGCTGTAGCACGTGTAGTAGGTCCAGTAAGAGTAGTGACTGTAGAAAGTGTAGTATCTGTAGTAAGTGTAGTAAGTGTAGTAGCTGTAGTAAAGGTAGAACGTGTAGTAGCTGTAGTAGCTGTAGTAAGTGTAGTAAATGTAGAAGCTGTAGTGACTGTAGTAAGTGTAGTACCTATAGTAAGTGTAGTAAGTTTTGTAGCTGTAGTAAGTGTAGAACGTGTAGTAGCTGTAGTATCTGTAGCAAGTGTAAGAGCTGTAGTAACTGTAGTATCTGTAGTAAGTGTACTTCGTGTAGAAGCTGCAGTTCCTGTAGAAGCTGTAGTAAGTGTAGTAGCTCTACTAAGTGTAGTAGGTGTAGTAGCTTTAGTAGCTGTAGCATCTGTATTAGGTGTGGTAGCTGTAGTAGCCGTAGTAGCTGTAGTAACTGCAGTAGGTGTAGTAGTTGTAGTAAGTATAGTAGCTGTAGTAAGTGTAGTAAGTTTAGTAGCTGTAGTAAGTGTAATAAGTGTAGTAGCTGTAGTAAGTGTAGCAAGTGTAGCAATTGTAGTAGCTGTAGTACCTGTAGTATCTTTAGTAGGCGTAGTAGCTGTAGGACGTGTAGCAGCTGTAGTAAAAGTAGTAACTGTAGTAGGTGTAGTAGCTGTAGTAAGTGTAGTGGCTGTAGTAAGTGTAGTAGCTGTAGTTATGGAAGTAGATGTAGTAAGTGTAGTAGCTGTGGTATTTGTAGTAAGTTTTGCAGCAGAAGTAGCTGTAGTAGGTGTAGTAAGTGTAGTAGCTGTAGTAAGTGTAGTAAGTGTAGTAGCTGTAGTAAAAGTAGAACGTGTAGTAGCGCTAGGCACTGTAGTAAGTGTAGTAAGTGTAAAGGCTGCAGTAGGTGTATTAAGTGTAAAACGTGTAGTAGCAGTGGTATCTGTAGTAATGTAGAAGCTGCAGGAAGTGTAGTAGCTGAAGTAAGGGTAGTACGTGTAAAAGCTGTAGTAGCTGTAGTAGCTGTAGTAAATGTACTAGATGTAGTAAGTGTAGTAGCTGTACTAAGTGTAGTAGGTGTAGTAAGTATAGTAGCTGTAGCAGCTTACTACATTTTACTACAGCTTCTACAGGAACTACAGCTTTTACACGTTGTACACTTTCTACAGCAACTAACGTTACTCAGCTCTTACACTAACTACAGATACTAGAGCTACTACACGTTCTACACTTACTACAGCTACTACACTTAGTACAGTTATTACAGCTCCTACATTTACTACACTTACTACACCTACTACACCTACTACACTTACTGCAGCTACTACACGTACTACAGCTAGTACACTTACTACAGCTACTACAGCTACTACATCTAATACAGATGTTACAGCTACTAAGCCTACTACACTTAGTACAGCTACTAGACGTACTACAGCTTGTACAGGAACTACAGCTTTTACACGTAGTACACTTACTACATCAACTACAGTTACTAAAGCTCTTACACTAACTACAGATACTAGAGCTACTACACGTTCTACACTTACTACAGCTACTACACTTACTACAGCTACTATACTTACTACAGTTATAACAGCTCCTACATTTACTACACTTACTACAGCTACTACAGCTTCTACAGTTACTACACTTACTACAGTTACTACAGTTACTACAGCTACTACACGATCAACTTTCAGTACAGCTACTACACTTACTACACTTACTACAGCTACTACAGTTACTACAGTACAACACTTACTACACCTACTACACCTACTACACTTACTGCAGCTACTACACTTACTACAGCTATTACACTTACTACAGCTACTACAGCTACTACAGCTCCTACACGTACTACACTTACTACAGCTACAACACTAGAGCTATTACACTTACTACAGCTACTACATCTTCTACACTTACTACAGTTACTACAGATACTACAAATACTACAGTCACTACACTTACTGCACCTACTACACTTCCTACAGCCACTACGCTTACTGCACCTACTACGCTTTCTACGGCCACTACACTTACTACAGTTATAACAGCTACTACACTTTCTACAGCCACTACACTTACTACAGCTACTACAGCAACTACGCTTACTACACTTACTACAGCTACTCTGCTTAGTACACTTACCACAGCTACTACACTTACTACACTTACTACAGCCACTACACCTACTACACTTACTACAGCTACTACACTTACTACAGTTACTAAATCTAATACAGCTACTACATTTACTACACTTACTACAACTATTACACCTACTACAGTTACTACACTTACTACAGCTACTACACCTACTACAGTTACTACATTAACTGCAGCTACTACACTTACTACAGCTACTACAGCTACTACCCCTACTACAGATACTACAGGTACTACAGCTACTGCAGAAACTACACTTACTACACTTCCTACAGCTACTAAACTTACTACACTTACTAAAGCTACTAGACGTACTACACTTACTACAAATACTACAACTACTGCAGTTGCTACAGCTACTATAGCTATTACAGCTACTACACCTAATACAGCTGCTACAGCTACTATACCTACTACACCTACTACCCTTACTTCAGCTACTACACTGACTACAGCTCTTACACTTACTACAGATACTACTGCTGCTACACGTTTTACACTTAATACAGCTACTGCAGCTAGTACACTTACTACACTTACTACAGTTACAACAGCTACTACACGTTCTACTTTTAATACGGCTACCAAACTTACAACACTTACTACAGCTACTACACTTAGTACACATACTATACATGCTACAGTCACTACACTTACTCAACCCACTATACCTCCTACAACCACTGCACTTACTGCACCTCTACACTTGCTACAGCCAAAACACTTACCACAGTTACAACAGCTACTATACTTACTACAGCTACTACAGTTATTACAGCTTCTACACTTACTGCACTTACTACAACTACTACCGATACGAAAGCTACTATAGATATTACAGCTACTATAGATACTACAGCTACTAAAGCTACTACAGCTGCAACACTTACTAGACATACTACAGCTACTACACTTACTTAATCTACTACTATCACTACAGCTACTACACCTACTACAGTTACTACACTTACTACAGCTACTACACTTACTACAGCTACTATGCCTACTACAGATACTACATGTACCACAGCTACTAAACTTGCTAGACTTACTACACTTACTACAGCTACTACACTAACTACGCTTACTACAGCTACTACACTTACTACAACTACTACACCTACTGCAGTTAATACAGCTTCTACGGCTACTACAGCTATTACACCTAATACAGATGCTACTACTACTAAAGCTACTACACCTACTACACTTAGTACATTTTCTACACTTACTACAGCTTCAAATGGAACTATAGCTTCTACACGAAGTACACTTACTACAGCTACTACAGTTGCTACAGCTCTTACATTTACTACACTTACTACAGCTACTACAGCTTCTACACTTACTACACTTACTACAGCTACTACACTTACTACAGCTACTACACCTACTACAGTTACTACACTTACTACAGCTGCTACACTTACTACAGCTACTACGCCTTTTACAGATACTACAGGTACCACAGCTACTACACTTGCTACACTTACTACACTTACTACAGCTACTACACTTACTACAGAAACTTCACTTACTACAATCATTACACTTACTGCACCTTCTACACTTGCTTCTGCCAATACGCTTACTACAGTTACAACAGCTACTACACCTACTACAGCTACTAAACTTATCACAACTACTTCACTTACTACACTTACTACACTTACTGCACTTACTACAGCTACTTCAGATACTACAGCTACTACAGATATTACAGCTACTACAGATACTACTGCTACTAAAGCTATTACATATGCAACACTTACTACACATACTACAGTTACTATAATTACTACACCTACTACAGCTACTACAGCTGCAACACTTACTACACATACTACAGCTACTACACTTACTACATCTACTACCATAACTAAAGCTACTACACTTACTACATCTACTACCATCACTACAGCTACTACACTTACTACAGCTACTATAGCAACTACGCTTACTACACTTACTACAGCTACTCCGCTTAGTACACTTACCACAGCTACTACACTTAATACAACTGTACTATTTGTAGTAAGTTTTTCAGCTGTAGTAGCTTTAGTAGCTGTAGTATATGTAGTAGCTGTTGTAACTGTAGTAAGTGTATTTGCTGTAGCAAGTGTAGTAGGTGCAGTAAGAGTAGTGACTGTAGTAAGTGTAGTATCTGTAGTAAGTGTAGTAGCTGTAGTAAGTGTAGTAAGTGTAGAAGCTGTAGTAAAACTAAAAAGTGTAGTAGCTGTAGTGACTGTAATAAGTGTAGTAAGTGTAGAAGCTGTTGTACCTGTAGTAAGTGTAGAACGTGTAGTAGCTGTAGTATTAGTAGTAAGTGTAAGAGCTGTAGTAAGTGTAGTAGCTGTAGTAAGTATAGTACGTGTAGAAGCTGTTCTAGCTGTAGTAGCTGTAGTAAGTGTACTAGCTGTAGTAAGTGTAGTAGGTGTAGTAGGTGTAGTAAGTGTTGTTGCCGTAGTAAGTGTAGTAAGTGTAGTAAGTGAAAAAGCTGCGGTAGCTGTATTAAGTATAAAACGTGTTGTAGCAGTAGTATCTCTAGTAAGTGTAGGAGCTGTAGTAAGTGTAGTAGCTGTAGTAAGTGTAGTACGCGTAGACGCTGTAGTAGTTGTAGTAGCTGTAGTAAGTGTACTACATGTAGTAAGTGTAAAAGCTGTACAAAGTGTAGTAGGCGTAGTAGGTATAGTGGCTGTAGCAGGTGTATTAGGTGTGGTAGCTGTAGTAGCTATAGTTGCTGTTGTAACTGCAGTAGTTGTAGTATTTGTAGTAAGTGTAGCAGCTTTAGTAAGTGTAGTAAGTTTAGTAGCTGTAGTAAGTGTAGTAAGGGTAGTTTCTGCAGTAGCTGTAGTACCTGTAGTTTCTCTAGTAGGGGTAGTAGCTGTAGTAGCTGTAGTAAGTGTAGTAGCTGCAGTAAATGTAGTAACTGTAGTAGGTGTAGTAGCTGTAGTAGCTGTAATATCGGTAGTAGCTGTAGTATCTGTAGTAGCTGTAGTAAGTGCAGTAAGTGTAGTAAGTGTAGTAAGTGTAGTAGTTGTAATAAGTGTAGTAGCTGTAGTAAGTGTAGTAGCTGTGGTAACAGTAGTAAGTGTAGAGGCTGTAGCAAGTTTAGTGGGTGCAGTAAGTGTAGTGGCTGTAGGAGGTGTAGTAGGTGCAGTAAGTGTAGTGACTGTAGTAAGTATAGTATCTGCAGTTAGTGTAGTAGCTGTAGTCAATGTAGTAAGTGTAGTAGCTGTAGTAAAAGTAGAACGCGTAGTAGCTGTAGTAACTGTAGTAAGTGTAGTAACTGTACAAGCTGCAGTAGCTGTATTAAGTTTAAAACGTGTAGTAACAGTAGTATCTGTCGTAAGTTTAAGAGCTGTAGTAAGTGTAGTAGCTGTAGTAGATGAAGTAACTGTTGTAGGTGTAATAGTTGTGGTAGGTGTAGTAAGTGTAGTAGCTGTAGTAGGTGTAGAAGGTGTAGTAGAGGTGTTAAGTGTACTAAGCGGAGTAGCTGTAGTAAGTGTCGTAAACGTAGTGGCTGTAGTAGCCGTAGTAGGTGTAGTGGGTGTAGTAAGTGTAGTAGCTTTAGTGATGGTAGTAGGTGTAGTAAGTGTAGTAGCTGTAGTATGTGTAGTAAGTGTTGCAGCTGTAGTAGCTGTAGTAGGTGTAGTAAGTGTAGCAACTGTAGTATGTATAGTAAGTGTTGCAGCTGTAGTAGCTTTAGTAGCTGTAGTATCTGTAGTAGCTGTAATATCTGTAGTAGCTCTAGTATCTGTAGTAGCTGTAGTAAGTGCAGTAAGTGTATTAAGTGTAGTAAGTGTAGTAAGTGTAGTAATTGTAATAAGTGTAGTAGCTTTAGTAAGTGTAGTAGCTGTTGTAAATGTAGTAAGTGTATTGGCTGTAGCAAGTGTAGTAGGTGTAGTAAGTGTAGTAGTTGTAATAAGGGTGGTAGCTTTAGTAAGTGTAGTAGCTGTTGTAACTGTAGTAAGTTTATTGCCTGTAGGAAGTGTAGTAGGTGCACTAAGTGTGGTGACTTTTGTAAGTGTAGTATTTGTAGTAAGTGTAGTAGCTGTAGTAAAAGTAGAACGTGTAGTAGCTGTAGTAACTGTAATAAGTGTAGTAAGTGTAGAAGATGTAGTAGCTGTAGTAAGTGTAGCAAATGTAGGAGCTGTAGTAACTGTAGAAAGTGTTGTAGCTGTAGTAAGTGTAGTAAGTGTTGTAGCTGTAGTAAGTGTAGAACGTGTAGTAGCTGTAGTATCTGTAGTAAGTGTACTACGTCTAGAAGCTGTGGTTCCTGTAGAAGCTGTAGTGAGTGTAAAAGGTTTACTAAGTGTAGTAGGTGTAGTAGCCTTAGTAGCTGTAGCATCTGTATTAGGTGTAACCTATTATTTTACCCGATTGGACAAATTATATACCTAACTAGCCTAACTAATTACCTGATTAACCTATACATTTCCCTAATTAGTTTATAGAGGTATATAATTAGCCGATGTAGTGTCCTAATTAGCCTATCTATTTACCTAATTGCCTAATGAGTCTATCTAGTTTGCCTATGTATGAACTTGATTACCGTATGTGCTTATTTTATTAGTTTATTCATTTACCGGATTAGTCCATGTATTAACCTCTTCGGCTCTTGGGCTCACCTAATTAGCCTATTTATATATCTGAATAGCCTACCTATTTACTGATTAGCCTATATATTTACCTTATTACTTTACCTATTTATTTAAATAGCCTGTGTATTTGACTAATTGGCTTTGCTATTTACCTGATTACCTTATAACCTTACCTGATTAACCTATGTATGCACTTAATTAGAATATATGCTTATTTTTTTTGTCTATGTATTTACCGGATTAGCCTATGAATTTATTTATTAGACTGTTGGGCTTTCCTGATTGGCCTACTTATATACCTATTTAGCCTAACTATTCAGCTTATTAGACTACATCCTTTCGTAAGCAGTTTATCTCTTTACCTAATCAGCCTATGTCTTTGCCTAATTAGCCTATCTAGTTACTTGATAGCCTCATGGGTTTACCTTCTTGGCCCATTTATATAGCTGAATAGTCTAACTATTTACCTGAATACAGTATATATTTTCCTATTTAGTTTATTAATTTATCCGACTACCCTATGAATTTGCCTAATTAGCGGTTCTATTTACCTGATTAGCCTATAAATTTTCCTAATTATATGATGTATTTATCTAATTAGATTATGTCTTTGCCTAATTAGCCTATCTATTTTCCTGATTGCCTGATGGGTTTATCTGATTGGCCCACTTATACACCTGATTACACAAACTATTTACCTGATAAGACTATATATTTCCCTAATTAGTTTATCTAATTAGCCTATGTAATTGCCTAATTCGCCTACGTATTTAATTGATTGCCTGATGGGTTTATCTAGTTAAGCTATGTGTTTGCCTAATTAGCCTATCTATTTAACTGATTGCATGATGCGTTTATCTAATGGGCCTGTTTATATATCTGATCACCCTAACTATGTACCTGATTAGACTATATATTTTCTTGATTAGCTCATCTATTAATCTAATTAGCCTTTTTAATTGCTCAATTTGCCTATCTGGCGAAGATCATAGCGTATCTAGAGTAATCATAGCGTAATGCAAATGCATAGAGTAATCAGATAAATAGATAAACGAATGAGGTAAATATATAGGCTAATTAGGTAAATATATAGGCTAGTTAGGCTAATACATAGGCTTATCCGATAAATAAATAAACTTATCAGGGACATATTTAGTGTAATCAGGTAAATAATTGGACTAATAAAGTATATAAATCGGCCAATTCGGTAAACCCATCACGCAATCAGGTAAATCGGATAAGTTAGTTGTCCTTAGGTAAATATATAGGCTAATCAGTTAAAAAGATAGGCTACTCAGACAAATAAATACGCAAATCGGGGAAAAATAATTAAACTAATGAAATAAGCATGTATGGTAATCAAGTACATAGATGGGCAAACTACATAAAATCATCAGGCAATTAGGTAAGTAATTAGCCTAACTAGGACCCTACATAGGATGATTACATAATAAGATAAAATAATTAAGAAAATATAAAGTTTGATTAGGTAGATAAGTTAGGCTAGTTAGATATATAAGTGATCTAAACGGCTTAAAAAAGGGTTTATTAGGCAAACGCATAGGCTAATTAAATAAAAAGATAAAAAATCTAAATAATTATGTAATCTAATCAGGTAAAAGGATGAGCTAGGCAGGTATATAAATAGGGCCAATCAGCTAGGCCCATAGGGCAAATAAATAAATACAAAGGCTAATCCGGCGAATCAGGTAAACCCATGAGGTTATCAAGTAACTAGGTAGGCTAATTAGGGAAAGACATAGGCTGATTAGGTAAAGCGATAATCTGATTACGAAAGTATGTAGTCTAATAAGCTGAATAGTTAGGCTAAATAGGTATATAAGAAGGCCAATCATGCAAGCCCAACAGTCTAATAAATAAATACATAGGCTAATCCGGTAAATACGTAGACAAATAAAATAAGCATATATCCTAATCTAGTGCATACATAGGTTAATCAGGTAAGGTTATGAGGCAATCCGGTAAATAGATAGGCCAAGTAGGCAAATACATAGGCTATTAACATAAATAGATAAAGTAATTAGGTAAGAATATAGATTAATCAGTAAAAAGGTAGGCTAGTCAGATATATAAATAGGGTAATCAGGTGAGCCCAACAGCCGAAGAGGTTAATACATGGACTAATCCAGTTAAAGAATAAAGTAATAAAATAAGCAGATATGGTAATCAAGTGCATACATAGGCAACCTAGACTGACTCATTAGACAATTAGGTAAATAAATAGGCTAATTACGACACTACATCGACTAATTAGATAACTCTATAAACTAATTAGGGAAATGTATAGGTTAATCAGGTAATTGGTTAGGCTAGTCAGGTATATAAATTGTCCAATCGGGTAAAAGAATAGGTTAATTAATAGGTTAATAAGATAAATGGATCAACTAATTAGTTAAATATATAGGCTAAGCAGGTAAATAGACTAATTTAGCAAATACATAAGCTAATTAGACAAATAGATAAGCTAATTAGAAAGTTAGGCTAATCATGTTTATAAATGGTCTGGTCAGGAAAACTCATAAGGCAATCAGGAAATAGAAAGGCTAATTAGGCAAAAACATACACTAATTAGATAAAAAGACATACTATTTAGGGAAATATATATAGGCTAGTCAGATAGATAGATAGGCTAGCCAGTTATGTAAGTAAACTAATTAGGTAAGCTTATCAGCCAATCAGGTAAATAGTTAGGCTAATTAGGCAAGGAAATAGGCTAATTAGATAAATAGATAAGCTAATTAAACTGTGTATTTATTTGGCTGTTGGGCTTATTGCCTGATTACTTTACCTAATTAATCTGTTGATGTACCTGATAAGAATATATGCATATATTTATGGCCGATTAGACTATAAATTTTCCTTATTAGTTCATCTGTTTATCTAATTAACCTATGTCTTTGCCTAATTAGCCTATAGATTTACCTGATTACCTCAGCAGTCTATCTGACTCGCCATTTATATACCTGATTACTCTAACTATTTTCCTAATTAGTTTACCCATTTACTTAATTAGCCTATATTCTTACCTAATTACTTTATCTATTTATGTTAATAGCCTATGTATTTGCCTACTTGGCCTATTTACCTTATTGAATGAAAACTCTACCTTTTTAATCTATGTATGTACTAGATTAGGATATATGCTTATTTTATTTGTCTATGTATTTACCGGGCTAGCCTATGTATCCATTAATTAGACTGTTGGGCTTGCCTGATTGGCCTACTTATATACCTATTTAGCCTAACTATTCAGCTTATTAGACTACATACTTTCGTAATCAGTTTATCGCTTTACCTAATCAGCCTATGTCTTTCCCTAATTAGCCTATCTAGTTACTTGATAACCTCATGGGTTTACCTGATTCGCGGGATTAGCCCTTGTATTTATTTATTTGGCCTATGGGCCTAGCTGATTGGCCCTATGTATATACCTGCCTAGCTCATCCTTTTACCTGATTAGATTATATAATTATCTAATTTTTTTATCTTTTTATCTAATTAGCCTATGCATTTGCCTAATTAACCTATTTTTTAAGCCGTTTGGATCACTTATGTATCTAACTAGCCTAACTTATTTACCTAATCAAACTTTATATTTTCTTAATTATTTCATCTTATTATGTAATCAGCCTATGTAGGGTCCTAATTAGGCTAATTACTTACCTAATTGCCTGATGATTTTATGTAGTTTGCCCATCTATGTACTTGATTACCATACATGCTTATCTCATTAGTTTAATTATTTTTCCCCGATTTGCGTATTTATTTGTCTGATTAGCCTATCTTTTTAACTGATTAGCCTATATATTTACCTAAAGACTTAACCTACTTATCCGATTTACCTGATTGCCTGATGGGTTTACCGAATTGGCCGATTTATATACTTTATTAGTCCAATTATTTACCTGATTACACTATATATTTTCCTCATTAGTTTATTTATTTATCGGATAAGCCTATGTATTAGCCTAACTAGCCTATATATTTACCTAATTAGCCTATATATTTACCTAATTCCTTTATCTATTTATCTGATTACTCTATGCATTTGCATTACGCTATGATTACTCTTGATACGCTATGATCTTCGCCAGATAGGCGAATTGGGCAATTACATAGGCTAATTAGATTAATAGATAAGCTAATCAAGAAAATATATAGTCTAATCAGGTAAATAGTTAGGGTGATCAATTATATAAACAGGCCCATTAGATAAACCCATCAGGCAATCAGTTAAATAGATAGGCTAATTAGGCAAACACATAGGCTAACTAGAAAAACCCATCAGGCAGTCAATGAAATACGTAGGCGAATTAGGCAATTACATAGGCTAATTAGATAAACTAATTAGGGAAATATATAGTCTCAACACGTAAAATAGTTAGTGTAATCAGGTGTATAAGTGGGCAGATCAGATAAACCCATCAGGCAATCAGGAAAATAGATAGGCAAGTTAGGCAGACATCATCTAATTAGGCAATACATCATATAATTTGGAAAATTTATAGTCTAATCAGTTAAATAGTTGTCACAATCATGTAAAAATAGATTAATTAGGGAAATACATAGACTATTTAGATAACAGAATAAACTAGTTAGATAAATAAATAATCTAATCAGGTAAAAGAACAGGCCAAAAAGGTAAGCCCAAGAGCCAAATAATCAAATAGGCTAATCCGGTAAATACATAGACAAATAAATTAAGCATATATGCTTATTAAGTACATACAAGAATTAATCAGGTAAAGTAATTAGGAAATCAGGTAAATAGACAAGCCAATTAGCGAATTCATAAGCTAAGCAGATAAATAGAAATACTAATTAGGAAAATATATAGGCTAATCAGGTAAATAGATAGCCTAATCAGACATATAAATAGGCTAGTTAGGTAAACCTAACAGGCATTTAAGTAAATATATAGGCTAATTTGGCAAAGACAGCTTGATTAGATAAAACGATAAACTAATGAGACTCATTAGGCAATTAGGTAAATAGATATGCTAATTAGGACACTACATCGGTTAATTAGATAACTCTATAAACTAATTAGGGAAATGTATAGGTTAATCAGGTAATTAGTTAGGCTAGTCAGGTATATAAATTGTCCAATCGGGTAAAAGAATAGGTTAATTAATAGGTTAATAAGATAAATGGATCAACTAATTAGTTAAATATATAGGCTAAGCAGGTAAATAGACTAATTTAGCAAATACATAAGCTAATTAGACAAATAGATAAGCTAATTAGAAAGTTAGGCTTATCATGTTTATAAATGGTCTGGTCAGGAAAACTCATAAGGCAATCAGGAAATAGAAAGGCATATTAGGCAAAAACATACGCTAATTAGATAAATAGATATACTAGTTAGGGAAATATATAGGCTATTCAGATAGATAGATAGGCTAGGCAGTTATGTAAGTAGGCTAATTAGGCAAAGAAATAGGCTAATTAGATAAATAGATAAACTAATTAAACTGTGTATTCATTTGGCTGTTGGGCTTATTGCCTGATTACTTTACCTAATTAATCTGTTGATGTACCTGATAAGCATATATGCATATATTTACGGCCGATTAGACTATAAATTTTCCTTATTAGTTCATCTGTTTATCTAATTAGCCTATGTCTTTGCCTAATTAGCCTATAGATTTACTGATTACCTTAGCAGTCTATCTGACTCGCCATTTATATACCTGATTACTCTAACTATTTCCCTAATTAGTTTACCCATTTACTTGATTAGCCTATATTCTTACCTAATTAGTTTATCTATTTATGTTAATAGCCTATGTATTTGCCTACTTGGCCTATCTATTTACCTTATTGAAAAAAACTCTACCTTTTTAATCTTTGTATGTGCTAGATTAGGATATATGCTTATTTTATTTTTCTATGTATTTACCGGATTAGCCTATGTATCCATTTATTAGACTGTTGGGCTTGCCTGATTGGCCTACTTATATACCTATTTAGCCTAACTATTCAGCTTATTAGACTACATACTTTCGTAATCAGATTATCGCTTTACCTAATCAGGCTATGTCTTTCCCTAATTAGCCTATCTAGTTACTTGATAACCTCATGGGCTTACCTGATTCGCGGGATTAGCCCTTGTATTTATTTATTTGGCCTATGGGCCTAGCTGATTGGCCCTATTTATATACCTGCCTAGCTCATCCTTTTACCTGATTAGATTATATAATTATCTAATTTTTTTATCTTTTTATCTAATTAGCCTACGCATTTGCCTAATTAACCTATTTTTTAAGCCGTTTAGATCACTTAGCATCATCACTTATATCATTATATTAGATCACTTATATATCTAACTAGCCTAACTTATTTACCTAATCAAACTTTATATTTTCTTAATTATTTTATCTTATTATTTAATCAGCCTATGTAGCGTCCTAATTAGGCTAATTACTTACCTAATTGCCTGATGATTTTATGTAGCTTGCCCATCTATGTACTTGATTACCATACATAGGAACAGTCTTTGTATTGCGCCCGGGTGGCTGCATAAATTTGGCTCTTGAATTTTATCGAATTTTTTATCCTCCGTTCGTATTTTGAAGAGTTTTATTATATCTACCTCTTTTAAACTACTTCACGTTTGCGGGTATGTTGATGTATACGAGAAACTTCCTTTTTTCACTGCGGAATTGCTGGAAATTGACAAGCAAAGACCTTGGTCACGGACTAATGCACCGGCCCTTGTCAAGACAAGTATGGTTAACTCTTAAAAATTTCAATTTGCTCGCTCCGAGGAGAGGACAACGTGGGAGAAACCACCAAAGATGTCTAAACGATAGACCTATCCATGCTATTATTCGTGGAGAGCGTCAGCAAAACTTCCAAGAGAAACGGCGTGGTGCAAACCAAAGTAACTTATTAAATATTCAATTTGACATCTTTGCAGCTAAGACAACCTCTCATGGGACCTTACATTCAAAAATCCATGGAAATAATTCTCAGAAATCAAAAGTAACCGTGGCACACTTAAACGTACGATCGTTGAAGACAAGAGAGCATTTGATTCAAGTGAGGCATTTAATGGATGAAAAGAAGTATGCAATCTTGGCAATTTCTGAATCTTGGCTAAATTCAAGTGTGAAGAACGCTGAGGTGGAAATTGACGGATACAGTTTGTCTAGACTGGACAGGCCGAGAAA
>OX453277.1:15920707-16008207 GCA_949710005.1 Ricordea florida | reverse complement strand
AAGGACCATCTACATATACCACTCTGCAGGACGGCTGCAGGTCAGCGCGCGTTTACCTTTAGAGGCCAAAGGCTGTGGAATAGTCTCCCAGATGAGTTTAAGTCTATAACAAATTTAGATGTGTTTAAAGCTGAAGTAAAACAGCATTTTTTAAGGCTATTTTTGAATAATTAAGTTTTAGATATTTGTCATTGTAAATTAAGCTGAAAAGCCTTTTTGAGGAGATTAATAAAGTTGTTATTATTATTATTACATGCTTATTTCATTAGTTTAATTATTTTTCCCCGATTTGCGTATTTATTTGTCTGATTAGCCTATCTTTTTAACTGATTAGCCTATATATTTAGCTAAAGACTTAACCTACTTATCCGATTTACCTGATTGCCTGATGGGTTTACCGAATTGGCCAATTTATATACTTTATTAGTCCAATTATTTACCTGATTACACTATATATTTCCCTGATTAGTTTATTTATTTATCGGATAAGCCTATGTATTAGCCTAACTAGCCTATATATTTACCTAATTAGCCTATATATTTACCTAATTCCTTTATCTATTTATCTGATTACTCTATGCATTTGCATTACGCTATGATTACTCTAGATACGCTATGATCTTCGCCAGATAGGCGAATTGGGCAATTACATAGGCTAATTAGATTAATAGATGAGCTAATTAAGAAAATATATAGTCTAATCAGGTAAATAGTTAGGGTGATCAATTATATAAACAGGCCCATTAGATAAACCCATCAGGCAATCAGTTAAAAAGATATGCTAATTAGGCAAACACATAGGCTAACTAGAAAAACCCATCAGGCAATCAATTAAATACGTAGGCGAATTAGGCAATTACATAGGCTAATTAGATAAACTAATTAGGGAAATATATAGTCTTATCAGGTAAATAGTTAGTGTAATCAGGTGTATAAGTGGGCAGATCAGATAAACCCATTAGGCAATCACGAAAAAAAAATAGGCAAATTAGGCAGACATCATTTAATTAGATAAACACATCATATAATTAGGAAAATTTATAGTCTAATCAGGTAAATAGTTGTCACAATCATGTAAAAATAGATTAATTAGGCAAATACATAGACTATTTAGATAACAGAATAAACTAGTTAGATAAATAAATAATCTAATCAGGTAAAAGAACAGGCCAAAAAGGTAAGCCCAAGAGCCAAATAATTAAATAGGCTAATCCGGTAAATACATAGACAGATAAATTAAGCATATATGCTTGTTAAGTACATACACGAATTAATCAGGTAAAGTAATTAGGCAATCAGGTAAATAGACAAGCCAATTAGCGAATTCATAAGCTAAGCAGATAAATAGAAATACTAATTAGGAATATATATAGGCTAATGAGGTAAATAGACAGCCTAATCAGACATATAAATAGGCTAGTTAGGTAAACCTAACAGGCATTTAAGTAAATATATAGGCTAATTTGGCAAAGTTAGGCTAATTAGATAAAACGATAAACTAATGAGACTCATTAGGCAATTAGGTAAATAGATAGGCTAATTAGGACACTACATCGGCTAATTAGATAACTCTATAAACTAATTAGGGAAATGTATAGGTTAATCAGGTAATTAGTTAGGCTAGTCAGATATATAAATTGTCCAATCGGTTAAAAGAATAGGTTAATTAATAGGTTAATAAGATAAATGGATCAACTAATTAGTTAAATATATAGGCTAAGCAGGTAAATAGACTAATTTAGCAAATACATAAGCTAATTAGACAAATAGATAAGCTAATTAGAAAGTTAGGCTAATCATGTTTATAAATGGTCTAATCAGGAAAACTCATAAGCCAATCAGGAAATAGAAAGGCTAATTAGGCAAAAACATACGCTAATTAGATAAATAGATATACTATTTAGGGAAATATATAGGTTAGTCAGATAGATAGATAGGCTAGCCAGTTATGTAAGTAGGCTATTTAGGCAAAGAAATAGGCTAATTAGATAAATAGATAAACTAATTAAACTGGGTATTCATTTGGCTGTTGGGCTTATTGCCTGATTACTTTACCTAATTAATCTGTTGATGTACCTGATAAGCATATATGCATATATTTATGGCCGATTAGACTATAAATTTTCGTTATTAGTTCATCTGTTTATCCAATTAGCCTATGTCTTTGCCTAATTAGCCTATAGATTTACCTGATTACCTCAGCAGTCTATCTGACTCGCCATTTATATACCTGATTACTCTAACTATTTCCCTAATTAGTTTACCCATTTACTTAATTAGCCTATATTCTTACCTAATTACTTTAGCTATTTATGTTAATAGCCTATGTATTTGCCTACTTGGCCTATTTATTTACCTTATTGAATGAAAACTCTACCTTTTTAATCTATGTATGTACTAGATTAGGATATATGCTGATTTTATTTGTCTATGTATTTACCGGATTAGCCTATGTATTTGTTTATTAGACTGTTGGGGTTGCCTGATTGGCCTTCTTATATACTTATTTAGCCTAACTATTCAGCTTATTAGACTACATACTTTCGTAATCAGATTAGCGCTTTACCTAATCAGGCTATGTCTTTCCCTAATTAGCCTATCTAGTTACTTGATAACCTCATCGGCTTACCTGATTCGCGGGATTAGCCTTTGTATTTATTTATTTGGCCTATGGGCCTAGCTGATTGGCCCTATTTATATACCTGCCTAGCTCATCCTTTTACCTGATTAGATTATATAATTATCTAATATTTTTATCTTTTTATCTAATTAGCCTATGCATTTGCCTAATTAACCTATTTCTTAAGCCGTTTGGATCACTTATATATCTAACTAGCCTAACTTATTTACCTAATCAAACTTTATATTTTCTTTATTATTTCATCTTATTATGTAATCAGCCTATGTAGGGTCCTAATTAGGCTAATTACTTACCTAATTGCCTGATGATTTTATGTAGTTTGCCCATCTATGTACTTGATTACCATACATGCTTATTTCATTAGTTTAATTATTTTTCCCCGATTTGCGTATTTATTTGTCTGATTAGCCTATCTTTTTAACTGATTAGCCTATATATCTACCAAAAGACTTACCCTACTTATCCGATTTACCTGATTGCCTGATGGCCGATTTATATACCTTATTAGTCCAATTATTTACCTGATTACACTATATATTTCCCTGATTAGTTTATTTATTTATCGGATAAGCCTATGTATTAGCCTAACTAGCCTATATATTTACCTAATTAGCCTACATATTTACCTAATTCCTTTATCTATTTATCTGATTACTCTATGCATTTGCATTACGCTATGATTACTCTAGATACGCTATGATCCTCGCTAGATAGGCGAATTGGGCAATTACATAGGCTAATTAGATTAATAGATGAGCTAATCAAGAAAATATATAGTCTAATCAGGTAAATAGTTAGGGTGATCAATTATATAAACAGGCCCATTAGATAAACCCATCAGGCAATCAGTTAAATAGATAGGCTAATTAGGCAAACACATAGGCTAACTAGAAAAACCCATCAGGCAATCAATTAAATACGTAGGCGAATTAGGCAATTACATAGGCTAATTAGATAAACTAATTAGGGAAATATATAGTCTTATCAGGTAAATAGTTAGTGTAATCAGATGTATAAGTGGGCAGATCAGATAAACCCATCAGGCAATCAGGAAAATAGATAGGCAAATTAGGCAGAGATCATCTAATTAGATAAATACATCATATAATTAGGAAAATTTATAGTCTAATCAGGTAAATAGTTGTCACAATCATGTAAAAATAGATTAATTAGGCAAATACATAGACTATTTAGATAACAGAATAAACTAGTTAGATAAATAAATAATCTAATCAGGTAAAAGAACAGGCCAAAACGGTAAGCCCAAGAGCCAAATAATTAAATAGGCTAATCCGGTAAATACATAGACAAATAAATTAAGCATATATGCTTATTAAGTACATACACGAATTAATCAGGTAAAGTAATTACGCAATCAGGTAAATAGGCAAGCCAATTAGCGAATTCATAAGCTAAGCAGATAAATAGAAATACTAATTAGGAAAATATATAGGCTAATCAGGTAAATAGATAGCCTAATCAGACATATAAATAGGCTAGTTAGGTAAACCTAACAGGCATTTAAGTAAATATATAGGCTAATTTGGCAAAGACAGGCTAATTAGATAAAACGATAAACTAATGAGACTCATTAGGCAATTAGGTAAATAGATAGGCTAATTAGGACACTACATCGGCTAATTAGATAACTCTATAAACTAATTAGGGAAATGTATAGGTTAATTAGGTAATTATTTAGGCTAGTCAGGTATATAAATTGTCCAATCGGGTAAAGGAATAGGTTAATTAATAAGTTAATAAGATAAATCGATCAACTAATTAGTTAAATATATAGGCTAAGCAGGTAAATAGACTAATTTAGCAAATACATAAGCTAATTAGACAAATAGATAAGCTAATTAGAAAGTTAGGCTTATCATGTTTATAAATGGTCTGGTCAGGAAAACTAATAAGGCAATCAGGAAATAGAAAGGCATATTAGGCAAAAACATACGCTAATTAGATAAATAGATATACTATTTAGGGAAATATATAGGCTAGTCAGATAGATAGATAGGCTAGCCAGTTATGTAAGTAGGCTAATTAGGCAAAGAAGTAGGCTAATTAGATAAATAGATAAACTATTTAAACTGTGTATTCATTTGGCTGTTGGGCTTATTGCCTGATTACTTTACCTAATTAATCTGTTGATGTACCTGATAAGCATATATGCATATATTTATGGCCGATTAGACTATAAATTTTCCTTATTAGTTCATCTGTTTATCTATTTAACCTATGTCTTTGCCTAATTAGCCTATAGATTTACCTGATTACCTTAGCAGTCTATCTGACTCGCCATTTATATACCTGATTACTCTAACTATTTCCCTAATTAGTTTACCCATTTACTTGATTAGCCTATATTCTTACCTAATTACTTTATCTATTTATGTTAATAGCCTATGTATTTGCCTAATTGGCCTATATATTTACCTTATTGAATGAAAACTGTACCTTTTTAATCTATGTATGTGCTAGATTAGGATATATGCTTATTTTATTTGTCTATGTATTTACCGGATTAGCCTATGTATCCATTTATTAGACTGTTAGGCTTGCCTGATTGGCCTACTTATATACCTATTTAGCCTAACTATTCAGTTTATTAGACTACATACTTTCGTAATCAGATTATCGCTTTACCTAATCAGCCTATGGGTTTCGCTAATTAGCGTATCTAGTTACTTGATAACCTCATGGGTTTACCTGATTCGCCGGATTAGCCTTTGTATTTATTTATTTGGCCTATGGGCCTAGCTGATTGGCCCTATTTATATACCTGCCTAGCTCATCCTTTTACCTGATTAGATTATATAATTATCTAATTTTTTTATCTTTTTATCTAATTAGCCTATGCATTTGCCTAATTAACCTATTTTTTAAGCCGTTTGGATCACTTATATATCTAACTAGCCTAACTTACTTACCTAATCAAACTTTATATTTTCTTAATTATTTCATCTTATTATGTAATCAGTCTATGTAGGGTCCTAATTAGGCTAATTACTTACCTAATTGCCTGATGATTTTATGTAGTTTGCCCATCTATGTACTTGATTACCATACATGCTTATTTCATTAGTTTAATTATTTTTCCCCGATTTGCGTATTTATTTGTCTGATTAGCCTATCTTTTTAACTGATTAGCCTATATATTTACCTAAAGACTTAACCTACTTATCCGATTTACCTGATTGCCTGATGGGTTTACCGAATTGGCCGATTTATATACTTTATTAGTCCAATTATTTACCTGATTACACTATATATTTCCCTGATTAGTTTATTTATTTATCGGATAAGCTTATGTATTAGCCTAACTTACTTTAGATGAATATACCTAGGGTCTTAACCGCGAACCCCGCGTTCCCATTGGCCGACGCCGCGTGACTCGATGGTGAACTCGCGCGGTCTGGCGTGACCAAGTTCGTTAACCACATCCCGCTGATTGGCTCTCGCCCCCGGTAGCCCCCCCCAGGGGCGCGATGTTGCAGCGAGGCGTCACGGAGCGAAAGCGGTGCCGTTGCCTACCCCTCTCACACGACAACACGAGTCTCGAAGCAGAGCGGCCCCTTTCCCTCCCCTTCCACAAGGTTAGTTTTTTATTTTTGAGCAGCGATCGCCTGGATTCGCTTCGTCTAGATTTTTTTAAAGGAAAAACAAAACAACGAAAGGAGAGACCTATACGCGACGCTGTTTTGTTTGCCTGCTTGCCTTGCCCGTTCGATATACTCTGAGAATTTCGCGCTCCGAAAAACGAGAAGAAAACCTCGCCACGGTTTTATTTCATCTGGTTCTGCCGTCTTTGCGAATCTAGTGCTTTGAAGTCGCCGGTTCGTGCGAGAGGATCCGTCCTGGCCTGACGTTCGACAGGATACTCGTCGAATTAAACACCAAACACATTGCACACGGATTAAAAAAAATATCCAAATATTTACTAGACGAGTTTATTTCCTTCCGTTTTTCGCGTCTTTGAGAATTTTGTCCTCCCAAGTCGTTCTTTCGAGAGAAGAATCGCTTGACTCGCGCCGGGAAGAACGACCGTCCTGCGCCAGACGACGTCCTCGCCTGGCGCATGCAAGATCGCCCTGACGTGTGACAGGATTCTCGTCTCCGAGGGGCACTTAGGTTCGGGTTAAAACTTCGAACACACACACAAGCGAAAAAAATTCAACACGAAACACATTGCACACGGATTAAAAAAAATATCCAAATCTTTACTAGACGAGTTTGTTTTTCACTTTTTCGTGTTTTTGAGAATTTTGTCCTCCCGAGTCGTTCTTTCGAGAGGAGAATGGCTTGACTCACGCCGAGAAGAACGACCGTCTTACGCCAGACGACGTCCTCGCCTGGCGCATGCAAGGTCGTCCTGACGTGTGAAAGGATTCTCGTCTCGAACGGGCACTTAGGTTCGGGTTAAAACTTCGAACACACACACAAGGGAAAAAAATTCAACACGAAACACATAGCACACGGATTAAAAAAATATATACGAGTTTGTTTTTCACTTTTTCGTGTCTTTGAGAATTTTATCCTCCCGAGTCGTTCTTTGGAGAGGATAATGGCTTGACACGCGCCGGGAGGAACGACCGTCTTACACCAGACGACGTCCTCGCCTGGCGCATGCAAGGTCGTCCTGACGTGTGACAGGATTCTCGTCTCCGAGGGGCACTTAGGTTCGGGTTAAAACTTTGAACACACACACAAGCGAAAAAAATTCAACACGAAACACATTGCACACGGATTAAAAAAAATATCCAAATCTTTACTAGACGAGTTTGTTTTTCATTTTTTCGTGTCTTTGAGAATTTTGTCCTTCCGAGTCGTTGTTTCGAGAGGAGAATGGCTTGACTCACGCCGAGAAGAACGACCGTCTTACGCCAGACGACGTCCTCGCCTGGCGCATGCAAGGTCGTCCTGACGTGTGACAGAATTCTCGTCTCGAACGGGCACTTAGGTTCGGGTTAAAACTTCGAACACACACACAAGCGAAAAAAATTCAACACGAAACACATAGCACACGGATTAAAAAAATATATACGAGTTTGTTTTTCACTTTTTCGTGTCTTTGAGAATTTTATCCTCCCGAGTCGTTCTTTGGAGAGGATAATGGCTTGACACGCGCCGGGAAGAACGACCGTCTTACACCAGACGACGTCCTCGCCTGGCGCATGCAAGGTCGTCCTGACGTGTGACAGGATTCTCGTCTCCGAGGGGCACTTAGGTTCGGGTTAAAACTTCGAACACACACACAAGGGAAAAAAATTCAACACGAAACACATAGCACACGGATTAAAAAAATATATACGAGTTTGTTTTTCACTTTTTCGTGTCTTTGAGAATCTTATCCTCCCGAGTCGTTCTTTGGAGAGGATAATGGCCTGACTCGCGCCGGGAAGAACGACCGTCTTACGCCAGACGACGTCCTCGCCTGGCGCATGCAAGGTCGTCCTGACGTGTGACAGGATTCTCGTCTCCGAGGGGGACTTAGGTTCGGGTTAAAACTTTGAACACACACACAAGCGAAAAAAATTCAACACGAAACACATTGCACACGGATTAAAAAAATATCCAAATCTTTACAAGACGAGTTTGTTTTTCACTTTTTCGTGTCTTTGAGAATTTTGTCCTCCCGAGTCGTTCTTTCGAGAGGAGAATGGCTTGACTCACGCCGAGAAGAACGACCGTCTTACGCCAGACGACGTCCTCGCCTGGCGCATGCAAGGTCGTCCTGACGTGTGACAGGATTCTCGTCTCGAACGGGCACTTAGGTTCGGGTTAAAACTTCAAAGACACACACAAGCGAAAAAAATTCAACACGAAACACATTGCACACGGATTAAAAAAATATATACGAGTTTGTTTTTCACTTTTTCGTGTCTTTGAGAATTTTGTCCTCCCGAGTCGTTCTTTCGAGAGGAGAATGGCTTGAATCGCGCCGAGAAGAACGACCGTCTTACGCCAGACGACGTCCTCGCCTGGCGCATGCAAGGTCGTCCTGACGTGTGACAGGATTCTCGTCTCGACCGGGCACTTAGGTTTGGGTTAAAACTTCGAACACACACACAAGGGAAAAAAATTCAACACGAAACACATAGCACACGGATTAAAAAGATATATACGAGTTTGTTTTTCACTTTTTCGTGTCTTTGAGAATCTTATCCTCCGGAGTCGTTCTTTGGAGAGGATAATGGCTTGACTCGCGCCGGGAAGAACGACCGTCTTACACCAGACGACGTCCTCGCCTGGCGCATGCAAGGTCGTCCTGACGTGTGACAGGATTCTCGTCTCCGAGGGGCACTTAGGTTCGGGTTAAAACTTTGAACACACACACAAGCGAAAAAAATTCAACACGAAACACATTGCACACGGATTAAAAAAATATATACGAGTTTGTTTTTCACTTTTTCGTGTCTTTGAGAATTTTATCCTCCCGAGTCGTTCTTTGGAGAGGAGAATGGCTTGACTCGCGCCGGGAAGAACGACCGTCTTACGCCAGACGACGTCCACGCCTGGTTCATGCAAGGTCGTCCTGAGGTGTGACAGGATACAGGCACGCACGTTCAAGCGAACTCGTCGCACACGAAAAAAATTACAAAAGTTCGCTATGGCCTTATTTCTTCTGCTTTTGCTGTCTTTGAAAATCTCGTACCTTAAGAAATAAAAAATCTCGCCACGGTTTTATTTCATCTCTTTCTGCCTTGAAGTCGCTGGCCGCCGGACGAGTCGCTCGCTGGTCCTGGCCTGACGCCGGGAGGGTCGATCGACCTGCGACAGACGAGACGTTCGACAGGATCCTCGTCGCCTGATAGGCACGCAGGTTCCAGCTAACACGTCCAACACGAAAAAAATCAAACGTACGTTCAAGCTAACACATTGAACGCAAAATTATACAAGTCTTTACACGGCTTTATTGCATCTGTTTCCACTGTCGTTGAGAGTCTCGTCCTCCGGGGTCGCCGGCCGTTCGACGTGTCGCTCGTTTGCGCGAGAGGATTGTTCATGGCCTGAAGCTTGGAGGATCGATCGACCTACGACAGACGGGGAGGTTCGACACACACACGCACACTCGTTCAAACCAACACAGAATACGACAACGCAACGAAAATTCTCTAAACTTTCTTAAGTATTCTATTACATTTCCTGCTTTCGTCGATAATCTCATCCTCCAGAGTCACCGGGTTGTGGACGAGTTTGTTCGAGGGGATCCGTTCTCGTCTGACGGTGCGATTGACCGACCGGCGACAGGCGGGGAGGTTTGACGGGATCCTGGTCGCCGAGTTGTCGTTCGCAATCCCGCTCCTCGACAGACTAGCGTGCAAACTAACACACTGAACACGGTAAGAAAAAAAAAATCTCGGGACTGTTTTGTGTTATGTGTTTCTCTTTTGTCTACTGTCTACGAGACTCTGTTCTCGTCTGACGCCGGGATCGACCGGCATGCGACAGACGAAGAGGATCGTGAGGGATCCAACACAAAACACGAAAATTTTACTGTTCGTCGTTGTTTTCTAGCGGAGTTCTTTTGTGGCGGACCGTTGCTTGAACAAAGATGGCACCCTCGCTAACGTACTCGTCGACCAGGTCGCAAGGCAGAAATAGCGAACATTCGAAAGCCGTGTACTGCGACGTCTCCGGCGGCCCCAACGAACCGGCCTCGTGGCTTTTTGCGCCTCGAAATCGTCTAGGATGCGCGCCTCCAGGGTCTTCTAGGGTGAAATCGCAAACGAACGGAAAAGGCCACTCTAGCAGCCTGTCGTACTTGCCCTTTCCAATCGTCAAAGACACCGACACGTGCGTTCCCCTGCCCTCGCCAAATCCTGCCGGGTAACAACGGACGAACAACCTGTGCCCGTATCGAGCAGTGTAAAAGGGATCGCTTTGAAGGTATCGCATCTCATCTTTTCGGGCTCTGTCTAACCAAGGGCGAAAGTATGGAATCCGCCACAATAGGTGTCCGTTATGGGTCGTGGCCGACTCGTCCGAGGGAGCAAGCAACCGCGATCGTTCGATGCGCAACACGTACACGTCCATGTATAGCAGTCTTTGTTCCTCCATCAAGTCGTAGCACCGCTTCTCCAAATCGCGGACTTTCTCGCAGAAATCTGTCCACGAGCCCTCCAATCGCACTTCTTTGTCCCTGACATCCGCAAGCCGCGCGTCCGTCGCCACGTCCTTGTCCTTTCGCTCCATCAACAACCGCTCGCACGCTGCAATCCTTCTCGTCATTTCGTTTTGCCGATCTTCCAGAATCGACAACACGGTAAAGGCGGATCTGAGAGTTTGCGCCCGGCTTTTGGTCACGAGCTCCAAGTGCACGGCAAGCGCTTCCGCTTGGTGGTGCGCCATTTCGGCTCTCTTGGCGAGGAACGAGCATCCGAATGGCGCGTACGGACAGTTTATCGAGTCTTCGGGACCATCGTCCGTTGTGCCCGTTGCCAAACCAGCGACATTGGGGAAGCTTGCCTCGTCGCGCGTTCCGGTGGCCACGGTATTGTCGTCCTCTTCACGGCTTTCGTGTAGCGCCGTGTCATTGCTTGCACTTTTGCCTTCCGTCGTCGACGGCGGTCCGATGCACACGTCGCCGGTCTCGCGGTCTAATCGAACGCGCCCATCGTCGGCCTTTTCTATCGCACTGCAAGCGTTCTCGCACGGGACAAATTTGACGATTATTTCTTTCCCGTCCAGTGGACAAGTGCTTACCTTATTTGCCCTAAGGATCACACGAGAAGAAGGTTTACTTCGAATCCAAACACGCAAAAGAAAAAAAGCAGAAACAACGGAGAAGGGAATGAAACAAAGGAATTAAATAAATAAAAAGCTTAAGTATTCCTCGCCTGATCAGTTCGTCCAAACAGGCCGAGCAAAACGTATGTCCGCAAGATAAGCTTTCTTTTGCTTCCACCGAGCCCAAGCAGAACGAGCACCGCGAAATTCTGTCGTCGTTGCTAGCACAAGCGTCGAGTCCAGGAGAACTCGTTGCAGCCTCTTTGCTCATTTTTGCTTTTGCTCTGTTCGAGACATCGGTCCTTTCGGTGTATTGTGAGAGCGTTCGCTTCGTTTGCTCTCAATCGGTTTTCGCCGTTGCAATGCACGAGACTCGTTCGCAAATCTCATAAACGAAAACCGATGAGTTCCGGTGCACAAGACTGCGGGAACGAATCCTTCCCTCATTTCTCTCTCGAGCTTCATTTTCCGTGCCGGCGCGTATTTGGTTTTTACCCCGAAATATGCAGAAGAAACGAAACGAACACTAGAATAAGCGCACGCCAAACCCAACAAAAACACCACAAACCGTCACCGATTTGCGATGAATTCGAGGGGAGCAAATGCGAGCGATGCCGTGAATAGAGAGGAGGAGGAGGAGGACGACGTGCCTTTTCCGGTCACGGAAAACGACAAGCGCGCGTTGTGCGGTCTCGTCGATGGTTTCTGGCACGCCGGCCACAGTTTGAGAAAGTGGAGCGACCAAGAGGCAAAGAAACTAGAAAGCACTTTCGAATCGCCCGAGTTGTTGCTAACGGCTTTAGGAGCTTGCAACTGCAAGGGCCGATACGCACTAGAAAGCGACATGAAGCTCGAGGCCAAAGAGTGGTACGAAAAAATGCTGGCCGCTCCCGGTCCGTCTCGAGATCTCGTCGGACAACAGTACAGAATTTTTCAAAAGGCGAGAGCCGTCGGTCTCGTGTTCGCGGCCTTCGAAGAGCTGCGAAAGGCGGACCAAACCGCGCTGGTACCCGCGACGCGTTTCGAACAGCAAGAATACTTGAAACTTTTGAGCGAGACTCTTAAAAACACGGACGCGACTCTACTATTGTGGGAGCAAGGGATAAGTTGGACGAATCTGGAAGACGCGCTCGACGCGGGTTGGCGATGCTTCGACGGGGCCACCAAGGACGTTCGCTCGTTTTGTAACACGGACGCCTGGCGGGCCTTTTTCGTAACGTGCTCGTCTTGCGAAGAGGGCAAAGACGACGGCGGAGCCGCGCTGGCTCCCACCAACAAGGTGAAGAAGTCCATGTCCCTGTTGCTGCAAGGCCGGAAATTCGACGATCCGGACGACCTGGGTTGGCTAATGAAAGAGTTGGACAGCTTCGGCGCGTCGCCGGCTCTCCTAAGTTCTGCGTTGCACCTCCCTTCCAAGGAAACGAAGGAAACGCGCACGAGGGCTCCGGCGGTTCTCCAAAACAAGGCGCTCAAGACGTTTTTCGATTTCGACGGGGTGCTGGCGGCGACGGAAACGAGAGACGTGCGCAGGCGAACTCTGGTGACGAAGCTGTGGGTAGCCAGCGCCGTTTACATGGTTGTAAATTGCAGACTGCACGAGAAAGAACTGCAGCGCCGCCGCAGCACCCTGGCGGATCGCTTGCAGCGATTCGCGGACTTGCTGCGAGAGCACCTGTCGCACGAGAGGGTCAGAAAAGAGCTGGTGCAAAACGGTTTCAGGTGGTCCAACGTGAGGAAAGCGCTGAAAAAGAGCTGGGGCACATACAAAGAGCGGCTGTCTCGGTCGGACGGACAAATCGACGACAAGTGCGTAATCGACTCGTTTATTAAGCGCCTAGCGTACTCTCGATCAGAAAACCTCTAACAACAATAAAAACTACGCAAGTTTGTATTCGATCTCTTGTCCCTTTTATTTGTTTGTAAAATAAAACCAAACACGACGTTCTCTTCTCCCCGTTGCGGTGCCGAGTTGTTGTTCCTGTCGCTTCCGAGAGCGAGCGCCCGCTATTGTCCGATCAAAAGATAAAACACGAACGCTCGCAACCGGGCGAACTCCGCTTCCCCATAACTTCTTTCGGCGTCTGCCTCCGCCGCCATCAACACCCGTTCTAGCGCGCAAAGCAAGAATTTTCCCTTCTTGGCGTGGACGCTACTGATTCCTTCCGGTAAGCGAGGCGACAACAGTCTCTTACCGCACGGGCATCGGAAGAAGGTCTCCGTGGTCTGGATGTCTGGAAATTTATCGCTTTTCACCACCACGTCGGTCGACACGCGGAGCAAGTTGCATCCACCCTGGTTTTCTTTGTAATGCTTGCACCTCGCCAGATGCGACGCGTCCGATGTCAGCACATCTGCCTCCTCCTTTCGAAAATGCCCTCTTTCCTGCAGCCGACCGATTATTTCGAGAACGGTGGTGGCGTTTGCGGATACCAATTCGCCCAAGAACGTCCTCTTGCAGTTTCGCATGTAAAGTTTGCTGCACATGAATTCTCGTTCTTCTTCGAGCGCGTGACCTTCCACGGAGCTCGTTTCCTTGGCGAGACCAACTGCATCCCTTCGGTGGTTTTCGAAATCCATCCCAATGAAGAGGCGTTCGTGTCTTATTATTCTTTCTTGGCGCTTCGTTATTGTCGCCTTTTGCCACAAAACCAAACAATTTTTTTTTTAACGGAGCGCCCTTTGGTCGAACGCGAGTCCAGAGATAAATGCCAAAAAAAATCTTTCCATTCTTCCTTGCAGATTTATTCCTACGGGAACTCCTCCCGTTCTCTTTTCGTGCGCACGCATGATGCAGAACACCGTGTTTGCAAGAAAACGCCAATTCAGCGCCTCCTGTTCCTCGCTCGAACTCGCGCAGAGCGGCAGGATGTCAACGGTTTGAAGGCGATAATCTTTGCAAAAACAGAAAAAGCTGCCAAGTCCGCCTTCCGCGTTGGGCGCTTCCGATCTCGCCGCTCTCGTCGCGATTTCTCTGCAAGCCAAATTGCTGCCGCTCGAATTTTCCAGGTACGATTTGCAGCGAGCCAAGTGCTTCGCGTCGATCTTCATGGCGGCGACCTCACGATCCTCCAAGGCGAAATATCCTCCCGGCAGAAGCACGTCGTCGACGTACGTGAACAGCGAACGCCTTTTCTCGTCCACGATCTTTCCTTCAACGAAGTTTTGCATGGTTTCCATGTACTCGCGATTTCTTTCCCCGTCGGGGTTTTCTGTTAGGTAACTGGACCAGTACAGCGAGACGCGTTCCTGCTTCCAATTCGCCGCCGCAGAAACCTTGCGACGCCCTTTGAGAGTCTCCATGTTTCGATCGGCGTTTTCGGAGAAAAAAGAATCCCTCGCCTCCCGCGTTAATGAAAGTCAAACAAACCAAAGCAGAAGGAAGACGGAAAAAAAAATAAAAGCAGGTGACTCGCTCTTATTAACCCGCGTCTTCCTTCTTCCTTGTAGGATCAAGTTTGCAGGTACCGCTATTACCGTCTTCCGCGTGCTTTTTTGGTTTATCGGTTTTTCCTCCTAAGAATAACGGTCTCGGAGGCAGGCGACGGCGTCGTGCAAGACGACTAACTGCGGATACCGCGATGTCGGTTCAAGGAGCGCCCGAAGCGACGCAGACCTCGAAAGATGAGGGAAACCGCGGCCGATTGTTTGCTGATGCTTATGCGATTGTGGTGACCCTCAGTGGTCCTACCGCTTTTGAAACCAGAGAGTATTGTCACGATTAAGCAGACGCTCAGACGAGGAGAGAAGGGGACGGCCGATCGAAAAACGAAGCGGGCGCGTTAAAGGGTCTTCGGAGGTACAGAAGATCGAAAAAAGTCTGACACGTTAGAGAGAAAAAAGAAATGCATCGAACCAAAAGACAAGGACAATAAAGAACAACTTTTTTTTTTATTTCTTGGTTTATTCTGGTCGGGAAGGCCAAACAAAGGAAAAACTACAACAAACAAAAACCAAAGAGGATACGAGTTTTTCTTTCGCTCCTCTCTCCCCCTACTCCCGCCCCGGCCTTTTGCTCTCGCTCGCGATTATTCGTTTACTCTCAGGCTACAAAGCTGGCACGTCAATTCCCACTCGTCCTTTCGCCTTTTCTTAGGATTTTTGGCCACTCGATCTTCATCTCGCACACGACTCCGCCACAGTCCAGAAAACGCTGTAGCACGGGCTTGCATCGCTCTTCGATTGTTCCCACGCTCGCGTCCGACCTTAACTGCGTAAAGTGCAGTTTAAATCCATTATTTTGCATCGGGTACACCTTAGGCTTGCCTTTCTTGCACAAGTCGACAAACTCTTTCTCTCCCATGTTTCCTACAGTAACGTGTACGGTGTACGTGTAAACGGGACGGTCGCGACAGGCCATGGTCGACGATCTCGCGCACACGGCCCGAACACTGAAAGGAAAATACATTGCACATAAGTATCTCAAGGTAAAAAAAAACGCGCAACAAAACCAGCTTCAAAGTATCTGAGCACGCTGAAACGGACGGTGTTTTACGGGCAAGCAGAACCTATTAACGGCCATCGCAAAAAAGAAAACAACAACAAACCACAGAACAGCAAACACGCCAAGAAAGAAGAGAAGAAGAGCGAAAACGCAAGTGCAACTGTCAGGAGAAAAAAACAAAAAGAATCACCAAAACCGGGAAAACGGGGCACTCGCGCCGCGACTCGGCCAAGCAACGAACAGACAACAGAAGTACGCACGGAGAGAGAAGATGTCCAAAGACAGTCCACTTAATTTCCTCGAATATTGCGGGGACAAAACGCGAGAGGCATTGAAAGGCAAGTCTCGAGACGAGCGACTCAAGGCTATCGCGTACAGTTACGCGTGTCTTTGCACCGGTCCGAGGGCAATCCAATGCCCAGAACGGTCGTATCCCAAGCCGCGTAAGGGATCGTTCTCAGGCGAACCCGACGGAACCAGTTCCCGAAGCAGGCCTTTCACAAAACCGTAGGCGAGTTTGATTCGACGCAACGAGAAGGCAAAATAAAGAAGTAAAAAATATCTTTTTTTTACCCGCTGTTGTTCCTTGACATAAGCACAAAAGGTCTCGTCCAGAGAACCGTCCTCGAGACCAACCGGTCGCTTAAGGGTTCTCGTTCCCTTATTTTGCGTGTGCGCATTTTCCTTGCCGTTTTGCGCGTCGTCCGTCCATGACCGAGTCCGCTTCAAGAGTCGCAACCCTTCTCGCGGCCGGCAGCATCGTGCTCGATCAGCCGCTTGCGGCCGCTCACGAGTGTCCGATATGCATAAACGTCATGACGGCTCCCGTGCAAACGCCGTGCGGGCACAGGTTTTGCAAGGAATGCATCCAACGCAGCATATCCACCGTGAGTCGCAAGTGTCCAACATGCAACGGAAAACTTGTCAAAGCAGATCTGCGCCCAGACAACGGTGCTGCGCGCGACATAACGCGTCTTGCGGTCCGTTGCTGTTCCGGCGCACAAAACGAATGCAGCTGGAAAGGGGAACTCAGTCGGCTGGACAGTCACTTGGACGAGTGCCCGTTCGCAGCGGTCCCCTGCCCTAACGACTGCGGTTTACAGCTAGAGAGACGTTCGATCGAGAAACATGCCAGCGACATTTGCCGCAGGAGAAAAATCCCCTGCGAGCTTTGCTCGGAGCTCGTGGAGAAAGAAGGCGAGTCGCGACACGAATCTATTTGCCCCAAACGGCCGCTTCGGTGCGCCAAGTGCAACGCGGAGGGAATTGCCAGAGAGGCGATGGCAAAACACCTGGGGGACGAATGCGCGAAAGTCGTGGTCGCGTGCTCGTTCGAACGGTTCGGGTGCACTTTTGCGGGCCTCAGGAAAAATTTGGAACGCCACAAGAAGAACGCAACGGCAGATCACCTTGCGAAAGTCGCGGAAAGCGTGGCAGAATGGCAAAGAGTCGAGTCGCATAAGCTGGAGACGGCCGCTCACCTCGCGCAAGCGTCGGAATCCGCCTCCACGGGGTTGGCGACTCGGTTGGACGGCTTGCAGAAAAACGTGGACCTTTTGGAAGCGCAATTTGAACTCGTGAAGTTTTCGGGGGCAGGAAATAGTTACTTATGGCCAGTGCGCAATTTCGCTCTTCTCGGAAGAAACTCGATCGCCCATTCAGATCAGGGTATCGTTAGCCCTGGCTTTTACGTCCAGCGCGGGTACAAGTTCTGCTTGAGACTACATCCGAACGGCACGGAATATGCGACCAACGAGAGCGTTAGCATCTACGTGCACGCATTGAAAGGGATTTACGACAACGTTTTGAAATGGCCGTTCACGGGCATAATGGAATTGACGATCTACGATCAAGGAAACCCCTTCGAACAAAAAAGGCATATTGTGCAAACGTTCACGGTTCCGCCGGGACTAAGTTCTTTTCAAAAACCAACGGCGACGCGTAGAACGCTGGGTTTCGGGCTCACGGCCTTTGCATCCATCGAGGAGATCTGCACGCCCGCCTACGTGCAGGACGATACTTTGTTGATAGCATTTCGGTTGCTGTGAATCAGAGGCCACTAGAAATCCGGAGGGCACATCCGGGGAAACGAAATCGGGAGAAAAAAAAGCGCAGAGACAACCATGGCACTGCAATAATAAATAATAAAAATAAAAACAATTCAGTATTGCGTTCGTCGCTCTTTGGGTTTTTTTTCTCTTTTTGCTTTGGTTTTTAAGTCTGCTAGCCCGAACCTAAGTGCCCGTCTGAGACGAGAATCCCGTCGCACGTGAGTCGATCGTCCCGGCGTCAGGCCAGGACGACGTCTGTCGCAAGTCGGTCGAACTTGCCGGCGCGAGACAAACGATTCTCCTCTGGAAGGAACGACTCGGGAGGACAAAATTCTTAAAGATACAAATAAACTCGTGTAGTAAAGATTTGTATATTTTTTAGTCGTGTTTAATGTGTTTCACGCTTAATTTTTTTCGCTAGTGTGTGTGCATGTTCGAAGTGTTAGCCCGAACCTAAGTGCCCATCTGGGACGAGAATCCCGTCGCGCGTCAGCCGATCTTCCCCGTTTCAGGCCAGGACGACGTCTGTCGCAAGTCGGTCGATCTTCCCGGCGCGAGAGCAACGATTCTCCTCCCGACGTGTTAGCCCGAACCTAGGTGCCCTTCTGAGACGAGAACGAGAAAAGTAGCTAACTGCAAGCGGTCTTCCCTCGGCACTTTGAAGCACCCACGACTAGAAAGTGCCTCGGAATATCGGTAAAACAAGAACCAACATTACAATAAAACAAATTTCTCCCCATGTTAGTTCCACCGAGCCCTTTCCGGTGAGACCATGACAGAAGGAGGGAATTCCCCGTGTCTGCTAGAGCAAACGGATAAAAGGGACAATTGCGAATCAAAACAGTTTATTGAACTATCGACTTGACAAGGGATCTTCGGGAGTTTGGAAAACAAAAGAAGAAATGCCGGGGTACAGTTTGACTAACGCCGACCGCGCGAAGATCGACTCCACAAACCTGTGCAATAAGTGCACTGATCTGCTACGAGAGCCAATGCAAACTATCAATTGTGGTCACCGCTACTGTAAGACGTGCATCGAATCCATACTCGGGTAAGTATCAAAGATAGCGAGATCTAGTAAGACCAACAACTGAGACGACGCTGAATCAGAGCTAGAACGGAGCGACCTCGGCGATAGCCTTTCGCTTTGCTGCGACCTCCAAACTCGCCGGTCTTTCCTATAATCTTTGTTTTTTTCCGAACTCGTTTGGTACAGGGCAAACGCCATTCTGCCGAGAAACGAACGCATATTTTTAATTTTTACTTGTTGGGCGTTCGCGGCATCGCTTGCGAATATTTCAGTTTTGTAGTGCCAACGGAAGCATTTTTTTGTTTTTCTTTCTTCTCAGACACCCGGCGCCGCGCACGATTAATCTGTCTGCAATCTATATTTACCACACGCGCATAACATTAGCGACACGACATTCGTTTCTAATTGTGCATAAGAGCGAAACTTTTCAGATTTGAATAAATCAAGGTAAAGCGTCGTCTCAGGTCGCGCTATTTGTTTTGCTAAAGAAACGATTTAACGAAGATGTTTATGTACGTTCCAGTCAGGAAGACAGTGTGTGCGTCGTCGATGGGACTGCCGTGACCCCAGAATCGGTAAGATATATGTTACGGCTAAAAAGTACACAGACGACTGACACGCACGTTCACACCCCCCTTTCCATCCTCTCCTCCCATCCCTCTACTATCCTTCGCTGTCTTTCTCCCACCCGTGCTTAAGAAAAAAAAATAAGAACTACAAAAGAACGAAAAAGACGCTCGTCTCGTCACATCTCGTGCTAATAATGCGTTGCTTGTTTTGCTGCTCGGATTCTGCAGGTGTTTCCCGACAAATTTGTTGAGCGCGAAGTTCGATCTTTGGTACTGCAGTGCGTGAATTCCGACAAAGGATGCCATTGGACGGGGGATTTCAAGGATCGCGAGGTAAGAAAAAAAATGTATACATAACAAATATATGTGTATATATATATATATATATATATATATATAAAAAACGGTTATAAGATGCCTCAAGCCAACAAAGAATGCCACTGCGTCAGGAGGATCAATGAAGATTCACAGTCCAAGCCTCACCACAAAAATGAATTTAAAAACGTTAGATAAAGCAAGGACGGACAACTTCTGACGATAAAAAAGTTAAAAAGTTAAAAATTTGATAGAAAAAACGTTTCGGTCTTAGACCTTCGTCAGTTACCTGAGTAACTGACGAAGGTCTAAGACCGAAACGTTTTTTCTATCAAATTTTTAACTTTTTAACTTTTTTATCGTCAGAAGTTGTCCGTCCTTGCTTTATCTAACGTTTTATATATATATATATATATAACGTTTATATATATATATATATATATATATATATATATATATATGTGTGTGTGTGTATATATATATATGTGTATATATGTATATATATATATATAGTGCGTAATATATATCTAGGTGTTTTTCAAAGAAGGTACCTGCAAAATTCAAGGTAACTTTTTTGCCGAAAATCGTGCAATGCCCGGAATTGGGCTAAGCGGGCGTTTTTCGTTTGATGGGGGAGAACGGTTGTGATGGTGCCAACGAATTCATCATATCGCGTTCTACCTTGCCATATTGTCCTTATCGAACTAGTGCTATTGTTTTGTCGGGGGTAGGGTTAGGGAATTTAGGTCTTAAGGCTAAAAATCTCTGTTGTGTTATTAGATTTCTCATCTCAGTTGTTTCAGTGTGTAATCAGAGCTTGTGTAAGGTACTTTATTTTGCATGTAAGGCCTAAAGAGAGTTAGTCATACCACGGGGGGGGTGGGGTGGGGTCGGCAGGGGATATGACAGGAAAGCAGTAAGGGGGGAGGACAGGGATGTGGGGGAATAGGGGGGCCTAATAGGCTTTGGTTTATGTCTGATTGAGGTAATTGGGCTGAAATGCTAAGGCTTAAAACGCTTTGATTTTTTATGTCAGGTGAAATTTTTATAGGTACGTTTTCTCAGAAACGCTTATATTGTCGACAGAAATAGAGCAGTAAACTTAAAATTTAAGCTAAGTGCTACCCTATGCTCAGCTAATGCGGTGAGTTGATTACCTTTCCGTATTGCATTTTGGGATTGAGAAAAGTCACATGATAAAACAGCCTCGATGCCGAGATATCGATTGAAAAAGTTCCATTCACCCACGTATGGAAAGCGTAGTCGCAGTTGTGGCAGAAATTGGACTAAATAGCTCTGTTTTGGTGCTGAAAGGACATCATCAAGTCTGGCAAGCGGTAACTTGACATGCAGCATTCGAAGAACTGAGTGTATGATGCAGCCTTGAACTGCCAAGAGTGCTTTTAAGCGCTAATAGCTGTAAACTTGGCAGGCGAGTGTGAGTTAAGCCAGAACAGAGCTAGTCTAAAAGCAGGTCTACGCAGTTCGGCATCATAAGAAATGTGTATTGTTGGGATTTACTTGAGTCCCTTTAGGTTTCAGGCTTATTAGAAAGTGGAGGTTTGGACCTGCTTTTAGACTTGTAAAACATTTTGATTTGGTGGGAAGGGATCAGTTCCGTGTGAGTGCACTACAGTTACCCATAATGCGTTGCAAGATATTTGTCTATAAAAGGTTCTGTGAGCCGCAAATTGTAGAGGAAAGTGGAGACGGATCGAAAGATGTCGAGGAAAAGCGAAGTTTATTGGAGGAAGAGAATGGTCACTTGAGTTGCTCTGTGTAAAAGATGTCGCACTTATACAGATAATGATGACAGTATTGTAATAACGGGCCCTGTGCAAGAACTTGTCACGTAAACTTGTTTTCATAAATGTGACGATACGGTTGGTTTCGTAAAATTATCTTGACAGAAATAAAAAGAGCAGCTCAAAATAAGCCAACGTGACAATTTTCGTTGGTATATTGTTTAAACTGGTGTTGTTACAGTTGAAAGAATTTAAAAGGATTTGTATGGGAAATGGAAGCTTTGTCACCCATTCACGCTTGGATGGTTTTTCATACAAATCATTGTATTTTTCGAAGTTTTCAAACCGCCATAAAATTCTTCCTTTAAAATAGGAAAGCCTGAAAATTTCCACTCCTGCCCATTTATTCTCGCTTCTTTGACCCATGGTAAAAAAAGGAATGTGAGCTCTGTTTGTGGCGCTTAATTAGGACTAATTACACTGGGTTGCAAAAGCGTTTCGTCCGTAAACAAATGTATGGAAAATTTCGAGTGTTGAAATGGTCATAAAATCTTTACCTTAGGAGGTATTTGCCTGAACATTTGTATTCTGGCCACGACAAACACGATTCCTCCATTTGTGGAATATATAAAGTCCGAGCTTTAAGTTCACCAATTATCAGTCATGCGACAAGTTTGCTGCAAAGGGCATATTTATGGCGACCTCAGACAAACAGTTTTGGCGAGATTATTTCCATCACTGCCAAATCCTGAAATTTCAATTCTGGTTGTTTTCACGGTTTAAAATAGTCGAAGAACGTTTTTCTGTTGGTTACGGAAAAGGATTAGTTAATCTGCTCAGATTAGTTTCATTTTTGGCTATTATCTAGGTGTTTTTCAAAGAAGGTACCTGCAAAATTCAAGGTAACTTTTTTGCCGAAAATCGTGCAATGCCCGGAATTGGGCTAAGCGGGCGTTTTTCGTTTGATGGGGGAGAACGGTTGTGATGGTGCCAACGAATTCATCATATCGCGTTCTACCTTGCCATATTGTCCTTATCGAACTAGTGTTATTGTTTTGTCGGGGGTAGGGTTAGGGAATTTAGGTCTTAAGGCTAAAAATCTTTGTTGTGTTATTAGATTTCTCATCTCAGTTGCTTCAGTGTGTAATCAGAGCTTGTGTAAGGTACTTTATTTTGCATGTAAGGCCTAAAGAGAGTTAGTCATACCACGGGGGGGGGGGGTGGGGTGGGGTGGGGTCGGCAGGGGATATGACAGGAAAGCAGTAAGGGGGGAGGACAGGGATGTGGGGGAATAGGGGGGCCTAATAGGCTTTGGTTTATGTCTGATTGAGGTAATTGGGCTGAAATGCTAAGGCTTAAAACGCTTTGATTTCTTATGTCAGGTGAAATTTTTATAGGTACGTTTTCTCAGAAACGCTTATATATATATATATATATATTATACCGTTATTCCGCTCTTGTTGTTGACAGGTACACTGGACGACCTGCGAGTTTGGGGAAGTACCGTGCGTTATACCCGAGTGTGGAATGTTAATCCAAAGAGCCGAACTTGCCAATCACTTGCAGAACACGTGCAATTACAGAGAAGAAGCGTGCAGCTTCTGCCAAGAAATGATTGTCGTGTCAGCAATGACGGTATGCAATCATCGCACCATTGCCGAGACGATATGTAACCGTTAACAAAGAGGGAAGTGGGTAAGGGTTAAGGTTCGAACAAGGCAACCTCGCTTTCGTTGTGTTTATTTTGTTCTCTTTTTTTGTGTGTACGTGTGTGCGATGCTTTCCTGCAGGGACACCAGCAAGAGAGCTGCCCCAAATATCCCAAGACTTGCCCCGAATGTGGCAAAGCGGACATTCCACGATGTGAGGTATTTTTTGGAATAAGAACAAGAAAAAACAGACAAAAATCTTGTTGGTTGTGTTTTAATTTGCGTCGAAGTTATGCTGCGTGCCGACAATTATCTCTCGTCTTCTTTTTTTGTCGCAGTTGTCGTTCCATCTAGACCCCGCTGTTGCCGACTGCGAAGAAGTGAAGGCGATGTGTCCTTTCGAGGGAATCGGCTGCAAAACAACAAAAGTAATCTCCACAACGCTTTTTCGTTTGATATAAATTGCAACGTGGTGATTTTTTTTCCTTTGTTTCCTTTTTCTTTGTTTGTTTGGCTGCTGCTACCCCCCTTGTTCCCGAACCCCGTCTGCTAGGTGATGGTGTTGAAGGAGAGAATGGAGCACACAAGGGAAGAAGTTGCCGAGCATTTGCTCTTGTTATTGCAAGAAGTTCAAAAACTACCCAAGATGGACGCGACCTGTTACTCGCCAGCAAACGTTTTGGCACTGACTTCTATGGTGAGAGAAGCTCAGCAGGGAATGCAGCAGATCTTTGGTTGTCTCTCAGAGCTGAAGGCCCTGAGTCCCAGGGTGGATGTGAATGAATCCCGCATCAACGAGCTTCGAGCATCCAAAGAAAAACAACCACCAGTGCAGCCTTCCGTGGGCGCGACGGTGGACAAGAATACCCAAGACAAAGAAGCGTTAAGCGAAGTCTTGCGAAGAGTGCACAACCAGGAGGCCACGTCCGCCGATCTAGAGTTTTTCTTGGCGGAGGGACACAAACGAGACGATGATCTGCAGGCACAAGTGTCCGCGTTGAAGGAAGAACAAGAACGACTTAAGAACGATATAAGTAGATTAGAGCGCCTGAGGGAGCACACCGAGCATGTTTTGGGACTACGCAACATGGCACTGGCCGAATTGGAGGAGTACATGAGATGGCACGACACCACCAGTTACGATGGCACCTGCATATGGCGCATAGACGATTTCAAGCGAAGGAAGATGGATGCTCTCACCGGGGAAAAGGTTTCATTCTACAGTCCGGTCTTTTACGCGGGCCGCTACGGCTACAAGCTGTGCGCTCGCGTCTATCTGAACGGCGATGGCATGGGCAAAGGAACGCACATTTCGTTGTTTTTCGTCGTTATGCGCGGTCATTACGATGGGTTACTTCGCTGGCCATTTAGACAGAAGGTAACCTTGATGCTCTTGGACCAGAATCACGCAGAACCCGTGGTCGATAGCTTCAGACCCGACCCCAACAGCTCGTCTTTCCAGCGACCGCGAAGGGACATGAACGTTGCTAGTGGCTGTCCTCTGTTCTTTCCGCTGTCGGATTTAAATAAGCACGCATACGTTCGCGACGACACCATGTTCTTTAAAATCATCGTTGACCTTTCGGGTTTGTGAGGGAGGGAGAGAAAGAGTGGAAGAACAAAAAAAAAACAAAACAAGAAAAGACTCTAGCGATCTAGTAGATATACGTGTTTAAGAAGCGTCTCTGTACACGACGCGAGTATATACGAGGCGACAAGGAATTAAAAATTACCAAGTCGGTAAGAGAACGATGTTTTTGTTTATTTGTTGTTTTGATTGTGTGTTGTCTTTCCACCCCTTTGACCCTCGGTGCTTAAATGCGAGACATAAACGAGACAGACTATTTTCATTCTTTTCTACTCGTCGAGAACTAAAAACGTTTATTAGTGAACATCTTTACAAATTAACCGTTCGCGATTACAAAAGTGCCCATTTCTCAGTTTTCGATGTTGTTGCCCCGAGAAAGTTTTACGGCGTCTGGCTTAATTTTGATCCGTTCTAACGGGATCAAGAGAGTAGACGTCGAGCTAGAGTACGAAGGTTGGGGAGATTTCGCCTCCTTCCACTTCGCGGCTGCTTTGTCGAGAAAGCAGCAGTGTTCCAGTATCGTTTTCTGCAAGGAGTTTCTTTGGGCTAGAAGTTCTTCTATGTTTTTTTCCAGGGTGCTGCGTTCTTCCTCTAATCGACAATGTTCCTGTCAACACGAGATAAAACCAGGGCGCACGTGTAAAAATTAAGCGTTGTACAACAAAATAGCCACAGTCAAAAAGCGTGACAGCCGCGGTACTGCCAATGTTATACGCGCGATGGGCCTACCTCTCCGAGTCCCTCAAACCATTCTTTTTTCCTCTGTTTGTATTTGGCAGCCGCTATCTTGTTTTTTTCTCTCCTTACACGCCTTTTCTCTTCTTCTTCGACCGACATATACAACAAAAGGACAAAAAGAAAAGAAAATGAAACACATAACCACTTTTGTTTTCGTACAACGACATACATTTTTTTTTTCATTTTGCCAGAAGTACAGCGCCGACACAAGTTTACCTACCGTTTCGATTTTAGGCTTCTTGACATCTGCGGAGGGAAGGCCTTCGAAACCCCGCTTCTTTCTGTTCCGTACTATTTTGTCGATGAGCGCCGATTTTACGTGGTTCGGGATTCTGTTGGAAGAACCCTGAAAGCGCCACATTTCTGCGTAGTCTGGCGGATCGCTCTCGCTCCATACCTAGAAAATCGAGGAACCGCAAAAAACAAAACAACAAAGCCCTTGTTAATTATTGTATTGCCTCTGTGGGATTCGTGCGACTAGAACTACGACCCTTTGGCCAAACAGTAACGATTCGGGAAAAATGACTAGAAGTAGGAAAGAATGACAAACAAAACAAAGCGCACTAGACAAACACGAGACAAGACAAGCGATGGTTTACCGACAAAGGTTCGCTCTCTGGCAAAGCCACGGGAAACGAACCGCCAGTTTCCTCTTCTGACGGCGAGATTCTTGCGTTGGCCGAGTCCATAATCAAAGGCAAGCCCTAATCGAACTCCACGAATAAAAGATATCGCGACTTTAGCCTCTGAAAGCAACGGACGAATATGCGTTACAGATTACCGCAAAGAAATGATTCACTTTTATCCCCGCCTTTATCCGTTCTTTGTTTGGCATTTTTCGGTTCCTTGGGGAAAACCCGAAAACGGACTAAAAAGAAAAATTGACTACAAAGACCGGAAAGAAGCCGTTGCTGTTTGTTTCGCTTTGTATTTTTTTCCTTTTCGAACCTTAAGGGAACAGCTATTTGTCACACGGTTGCTATTTTTCGGTTCCCCGGGGAAAACCCGAAAACGGACCAAAAAGGACAATTTTATTACAAAGACCGGAAAGAAGCTGTTGTCGTTTGTTTCGCTTTGTATTGTTTACCTTTTCGAATTTTAAGGAAACATCCGTTTGTTACATGTCTGCCATTTTTCGGTTTCTCGGGGAAAACCCGAAAACGGACCAAAAAGGAAAATTGACCGGAAAGAACGGAAAGAAGCTGTCGTCGTTTGTTTCGCTTCGTATTGTTTGCCTTTTCGAGCCCTAAGGAAGAGCCAAAAAAATGTCGACCGAAAAAGAACGGCTTTTAAAGGGCTTTGGTTTTTCTCGGAAACGCGAACATTAGGGAAAACATAAAATAATGAAAGGAACAAGGGCGCTTTCGTTTCCCTGACCTGTCAAACGCTCTCGACTTACCGGATGGGCGTTCTCTTGTTTTTAATTTTTTCCTTGTGGTTTATAGTTGGATATTGCTTTTGTCTGTAATCGGACTCCTTCAAAACTATGCCACCCAGACAAAGAGGGGAAATCGAAAATATGCTTTGCTCGCACGCAAACAAGGGACGGATCGTCTAAGACATTCGTTTTCGCTGTTGATCTACGTTATCCTCTCTACCGGTCAAATGCCCTCGAATTACCAAACGACCACCATATTCTTGTACTCCTGTGTTTTTTTTTGGCGGGGAGAAAGGGTTTTTTTATTGCGTGACGAGTTCGTGCTTTCTCGACATCTAAACGTCTTGTCTGTAATCGAACTCCCCTAAGCGATATTGCCCAGATAACGAGAAGAAAGGGAAATTAAAATAAGTTTCGCACGCGCACAAACAAAATAACGCGGGGCTTTGAAAATGTCGCTCTTGTTTTCGCTGTTAATACTTTCACCTTCCACATCGATCAAATGATCACGACTTACCGGATATGCGTTTTATTTGAAATCTTTTGTTTCGACTTGAGCAATAAGCTTTTGCAGTCTCGACGTCGCGCCCGCTTCCTGTCGAGAGGCTATAAAAGGAGGGCTTGGACGCCACGCATTTTCGTGCAAAGCGAACAACCGGCCAGAGAATTTCGCTCAAGCTTGCAGAACGCGATGCCGCTCAATGTCTCCATGGCCAGCGATCGTTCCATGTACGACATGGCCGAGCTGCGGTCGCTGGTACAGAAAATGGTTAGAGATCCTTCGCTTCTCGAAGGCGGTTGGCCAGAGTTCTTTTACTTCGTGGACGAATACATGCGCACCATGCAGAGAACCCCGGTCCTCGTGGCGCTTTTCGCCGCGAAAGATTGCGCCATTTGTCCTTTGCTCGTGCTTCAGGAGGTCACTCGTCTCGTGGAAGTCGGCTCCCGGGCTGGCCGATTAGAATACTGGCAATGCTTGATGGATTTGGCAGAGCAGCCGGTAGACCGTTCGGCCGCTTACTTGAGCGTCGCTTGCCTCGCACAGCCCACGCCTCTGAGCGTTCTGTCGACTGACCCGAACGAAATATTCTGGCGCGAATACATTCCCGTTGCAGCGGCGGACTTCGGTAAGGCGATGAGCCACGCCAAGAACGTGTTCGAGGAAACCCCAACGACCTACCCGATTTCCTCGGACGACGTCTTAAAACTCGCCACCTCGCTGGTGCCCGTGTTCGAATGGTACGAGCGCCACCCGAAGACGACCCTTAAGAACGCCAACGCTCAGCGCATAACAAACGAGCTGTTGAAAGCGAAACCGCGAAGTTCGACCGTGAGGGCGCCGGTCCTCGCCTTCTCTCTGATCCTCGAATGGACTCGCCGAGCGGATGACGGCGTGGAACCGCTTGCCGTGTCCCTGGTGAACGCGTACAGAGATCTTCTCGTCGCCTGCTGTTGGTCGGCCGACACGGCAATTCACTTGATACTGAACAACGCCCTCCTCGTCTTGGCGGGCAGACTGCCCGACCGAAATTGGACGCAATCCGACCCAAACGTGCACGAGGAGAGCGTTCCGCACCAAGCCAGAGCTTACTCGATGCCGGCTTTCGCCCAAGACAAACACACGCACAGAGGCAGGCACTGCGTCAACACAGAATTCAAGCTCAGAGAACTGTGCGCAAAACACGGTCGCGAATTTCCAGAGAATCCCGAAAGCAGCCACGGACCGTCCGCCCACATGTTTCCGCAAGATTTCATAAAGTTTATGGCTTTCGTCAGCAAGTGCGAAGAGAAGACCGCTTCCGCGTCGGGACTACGACCTCTCTACAAGTACGAGGCCCTCCAACTGTACCTGGAGCAACCGACCGAGAACGGGAGAAGGAGGTGCCGAATCCTTCACGAAAGAGACGGGGATGGTCCGCTTGACGCTAAAGAGAAGGCTGGCGGAAGACGAGCAACATGCGAGAAAAATTGCTAAGACGGTACCCTGTGGCCCCCTGGCCATTCCGATCGGTCCCATCGCCGACCGACCGCGCACCAGTAAATTTACCGTGGTGCTCGATCGCGACGGCCATCGAGTTTACAAGGGTCCGTACACAAAGTTTCGCGTCGTGCAAAGGGCAGTGGCACTGACCAGACTAGCCAGAGAAGTGTTGCAGCTGGCTGAGTGCGTGCCAGTGGTGGAGTTATGCTCGTCGCAGTGGGGGCGTTGGTTTTTGGCCAGTCCCATGATAGGCAAAAAGCCGGGAGTCGAGTTTAGAGACTACCATTGGTGCACCAACTATCACAGGGGTCTCAGCAAGCTACACGATTACGACGCGGACTGGAACAATTCCCTCAGCAACCCCCTTGACGTACTGAGAATCGCCACCGCGAAGGCAATCTTGCGTTCCATCGAAAACACGGCGTCGAAAATGTTGGTAGAAAAGCGGTCCCGTCGCGTCTACGGCATCCATTTCGGAGGAAATTCACCGGAACTCTTAGACCCGGCCAACATGGTTTCTTTCGTGCAGGTTCTCGCCAAGCGCCCTAGGAAGGGGGTAGCCGTGTCGCTGGAACACCTAGCACGCAAGCGATCGCGAGAAATGGTCGAATGGCTCGAATCGTGCAAGACCGAGGAAAAAAAGAACGCGTGGGAAAGCATACTGAAGGATTGTCGCGTCGACCTCAAGCACGACCTTTTTCCCGCTCTGGACGGGTTCTTGAATTTCTTTAGAAAGAACATTGCATCGCAAGGGGAAAACAACTAAGGAAGAAAAGAAGAAAAGCAACGAGGACCGCGCGCCACGGGACCGATTTAGTTTATGCGGGGCGGTGTTGTTTCGTTCCCGACGGCTTTGTTACACGATAACAACGCCGGTCTTGCTTGTTGTTTATGAACGATACTTTTTATTAAAATAACAGAGCGTTTTCAGCAAACAAGTACATTGTCAAAACGGGCGTCGTTACTTTGCGTGCGCGAGCGTTACCGGCTTCTTCTTTCTGCAACCACATCACCGACGGCGGGATAAACGACGCACAATCTCTCTCTCTCTCTCTCTCACTCACTCACTAACTCTCTCTCTCTCACGCGCGCACACAGACTAAACCCTAGGGCACGACAAAGCAAAAAAAAAACAAAAAAATAATAACACATGCGGGTTCTGTCGATCATCCTCCTCTTGTCGGCGGCGCCCGCCGAAGTCCTGACATTTCGATGTGCGGGTCGCACGTGCGTCGCTCACGCCGACGATTTACCAGAGCTGGATCCGAGCGAAGCCACCCTGCTCATTGCCCCGGACGACGTGGACTTTTCTCAAGCGACAGCGCAGAGCGAGGGCGAGGCGACGAAAAAGTCGGTCGACCCCGTGCGCTGCGAAGGAAGCTCTCTCGTTTCCACCGTTAGTCGCGCCATAAGAATTTCCACTCGAACTGCGACCATGAGCTCTTACTGCTCCGAAGGCGTCCTACTACGAAAAACGCCCGCCTCCGTCTTGGTCGACAAAAACGGACCCACGTTTTGCACCATTTTGTCCGTCGACTCCGACGTATTGCTGTTGTCGTTGCTGACCTTCGACAATCGCGAATGTTGCCGGTCGAGCCGCCCCGTGCTAGCCGACGCCAGAGCGTCGGTAGTTCACATGCCTACGAGTTCCCGCCTCGACGCGTTCTCGACGTTTCGCAACTTGACGTTTTTTGGCGACCGCGGAGACGTGTCGATGTTTTTTTCCTCTCCCTCGACCGCGACGTCTCCCCTCAAGATGAGCGACTCGAGCTTTCGATCCGTTCGCGGAAACGGCTCCCTCGTCGTGTTCGCTCTCGTTACGGGCAAGGCAAAATTCGACTCCTTTCGGGGTTTGAGTCTGCACGTCCTTCGAGACCCCGCTGACGGCGTCGATCGACCGTTCGAGAGCGACGGAATAATAGACCAGGTCGACGAGTGGCGCTTTCTGGGTTCGACCGTTCTCTGGCGTTTGCAAAACGGAGCGAAGAATCCCACTTGTTCGCAGGGAGACTCGACCGCCGCGACATCTGTCGCGGGATGCGACCAGATCCGCTCCCTCGTGGCAATAGGATTCACTCTGGCGGCAGTCCTTGCGACGTGCGTGGTTCTCTTGCTTCGTCACTCCTGTCGGGCGACCGAAGCTCAAGACTTGGCGTCCTATCGAGAGCGGCGTGGCGTCGATACCTCTGCAACGTAACAGCCATGAGGCGCGCTTGCGCTGGGATCTCGAACCGCCAGGCGTCTGGCGCGGAGCCGATTTCGCCTCCTGCGGGCAGAAGGTGGGCTCGCGCGGCGCAAATAAATTTCTCTATGGCATACCACGTTTCCGGACGATTCGCTTCGTACACGGCACCAGTGGCGCTCCACCAGGCAAAAGAACCGTCTCGGTATATGCCCGTCATCATCCAGCACGTTTCCAACACGACGTGCACCGCGCGAAGCACTTCGCCTTCGTCTGTCGGTCCGATCACCAACAAGCGGCTTTCGACGGAAAACCCGACCCTCTTTGCAACGCGTCTCCTGCCACCGCTGCCGCTACCGCCGCCGCCAACGAGAGACCCGCTGCGGTCGACCGATTTGCCGTCGCACGAATGTCGCGACTCGCGATCGGCGCTCAGACAAGACCGCAAAAGCCTTACCTCGGACGCGTCGTGCAAGCGCCTCGCGTAGTCGAAAAAGCTGCGAAATCTGGGAAGAAGTCGCCCGGCTCGTATTTCTAGCGCGCTTGTGAAAGAAACCAGGTCCTTTCTCGTCTCTTCGGAAACTGAGGATCCCCAGTGTAATCTTTTTGACAACCCAGAAAACGTGAGCGCCGTGCAAGTCGGATTAAAACTCAACAGACTCGTCAACGCGTTAGAAGCGGACTCGAAAGAATCGAACGAGTTCAAGGATTCCCACTCTTTCCACGGCAGGTGCGTCGTCGCCGTCATAGGCAGCAGGACGCACATGGCCAGCCCGTAAACGTCGTCGCGAGCGTCTAAAACCATACCGTCCGGATATTCTATCGAGTCTCGTTCGCGGTGGTTTTTTTCCGCCAGTCCTTTGGCGACGGACGCCAGCAAGGCCACGGGATCCCTAAACAACGTGACGTTCGGCGTTCGGACGAGTCTGGCGCTCTTGCATTTGGCGTGCGGCACGTGCGCTTGATCCGTAGGCAGGCCGGTGACGCGATCTATCAAAACGCCCGAGCGGCGGTCCTGCCGCCACCTCGACTCGCTTCTCAAAATCACGCTTGCACCGAAGTCGACGATTTTGACCGCTATCCTTCCGTCCTCGACCAAGCGCAAGCAGAGGTTTCGATAGTGCAAGTCTCCGTGCACGACGCCTCTCTCGTGCAACCAAGACAAAGCGGACAGCATGGGTTTCAGCAAGTTTTGGACTGCGTCGAAAAGCTTGCCCTCTTGCAGCCAGTGGTAAAGATCCTGCCCTGCGTCCTCGTAGGTGAGCCGTTTTACCCGTTGGATCGAACGGTCGACATGATAGTCTAGCAAGCGACGAACAAATGAGTCGATCGACGAGGAAACGGACGCTCGGTTTTTTTCAGCTGCACCTTCACGCCCGCATCCTCCCTTTAACCTGTCGTATGCTATGAATTCTCAGTTCAAAGAATAGTCGAACGGTTCCTTAGGGGTTTTCGTGGCCTTCCCGTGTTCGATCAAGACGACGCCGTAAGCTCCGTCAAACAGTCGACGCTTCGGATCGGACATCGTCGAAAGAAAAGAACAAAACAAAGAAGAGAAAAGATCCCTTGGAAAATAGTAAGGATTATACTAATGATAATAAAAGAAACAAACCCAGAAAATAGCCGGGTCTGTTTGTCTGCGTTCGTGCTCGCGCGCGTATAAGGCAAGAGAACCGTCGTTTAGTTTTTTGATTTTATTTTTCGTTGGATTCTTTAACGATCAAACAAAAACGAAACAAGAACAATTAAACAACAAAACAGCAGCGTTAAGCGAATCTATTTGAATTGTTCCTTTAGACAAGAGTCGCGTCAGACTCGACCGATCTGTTACGATAATTTCGAAGAGCTTGCATCCACTGACTGCGTTGAAAATCGTGTCGAAATGTCCAATTTTCGGGCGACATGTCTGCCAAAGGTTCGTGGCACTCGCGCACCGCCTCGACGAATCTTGCCACGGCCTGCAAGGCAAAGATGTTTCTGTTTTCGATCGTTTCCCTGGTCGCGGACCACCAGATAACGCACTCGCCCCGCACGCAGCCCGTCATCATCCAACAGGAACCGAGGAAAACGTGCACGGCGTGTTCTTTCTGGCTCTGCTCGCCTTTTTCCCTTGTACTCGTTGTTGCGCGAACGGAACGATCGCAGTGGTCGCCTTTGGCGGGCACGTATCTCGTACCTTTCTGTCTCCCAGAAATCCAACGAAGGCGGGACTCTCGTCGCGGTTGAAAACAAAAATAGACTAAGTCGCACGTTTCTCGCCCGTACAAGCACAAGACCTCTTCGAAAAATTCGGGGTACTTTGCCTCCGAACGCGTCGCCCTCTCTTCCAGCGCTTTCGCCGCCTCGTCGATGCGAGCGAGCCGGCGAGCGGAGAGGCGACAATGCTTCCAGTCAAGTTTGTCGAAGAACCCGGACAGCAAGTCCGATGAGCAGGCCGGATTAAACCTCAACGTGTTTTCGAAAGCCGACAAGCGTTTCGCGCGACCAATGGACCGGTCGCTGCAAAGTCCCGCTTCTCGGACGGTCTCGTACGACTCGCCGGTCATGACCAACGCGACGCACATCGCCAAGCCGTAGATGTCGTCAGTACAGCCAAACCAAGCTCCCCACGGATGCGATTCGGAATCGATCTCGGCACAATACCTCAACGCGTCCAGCGCAAGACCCTTTGGATCCCTAAAGAAGCAAGAGTTTTTCGCCCAAGTCAGCATCACTTCTCTGGCGCCTGCAACAGGTGCCAACGTCTGATCGCTGGTTAACCGGGTCACGGGATCGATCCAGTGGCCTTACTCGTCCGCCGTCCAGGTTCGGCTGCAAGAAATCACGTCGCTGTTCCCCAAATCGATAAGCTTGGGTTTTAGCGCCCCGGCCGAGTCCAGGCGCAGGCAAATGTTGCCGAAATGCACGTCCCCGTGAACGATTCCCAACTCGCACAAAAAATTTCAAGGCTTCGAGTACGGGTATCAACAGATATCTCACCGCGTCGAAGAGTCGTTCTTTGAGGACAAAGTCCTTGAGGCACTGGCCCGCATCCTCGTACACGATGGTGTCGATCGTTTCTTCGCCTCGCGCCAGCACGTACTCAAACAGAGTCGGAAAATGAGCGGCGGCGCGTTTGTCTGTAGAGCCCTCGATTCGCGTGTACGCTATGACTTCCCTGTTGAGGCTGTAGTTTTTGTCCAAGTCCCAGACCGCGTCTTTAGTCTTGGCCTTTTTGACGGCCTTTCCGCGGTAGATGGAAACCTCACCGAGGGATCCTGAAAAACACCTTTCGGGCGATACTGACATAGCGGAGAATGACACGAATGAATATTTTCCACGTACTCGGTCACGTCCTCGTTGACGTATTTGCTGTAATAAACCGCTCGAGTGAGAAAAAGCCCTTTGGGTCTAGGTTTTGTCGTGTCGGGTTTTATGGAATCGGCCCGCCCTGCTTCGAGATGCTCTGTTTTGTTCTTGTCCGCCAACCCGCTGCCTCTCAAACGGCTTAGCGTGACCAGGAACGTTTCTCGCGTCAAGGCCCTGCAGCCCGTTTCACTGTCGGGGTGATAGAGAAGCCGCGTCAGCGTGAGGCCTTGAAGGCTGTGGGGCGTCAAAGCCACGGCCAGCTTTAACTGGTGGATCCGCAGGACGTACTTCGCTACGGGTTTTCCCGGGACCGGAAAGCTATGACCGCCGGGTATCTTTCGTCTCTGCAATTCCGTGTATTCGTCCAAGTGGGTCGTAAAGGAGCTTCTCGGGATCGAGTGCACTTGATCGGTCGACTGCAGCTGCACGAGCGGCGCGCCGTCCCGGTCTAGTCCGAGGAACGAGCCCACCGCACCGTTGACCAAGCCGTTCACGAAATCGATGTTGGCCTTGATCATCACGGAGCATCCGACGAAGAATTCGGTGTCGATGCCTTCCAGACAAGCCTTTTTGAATTTTTCCACTTTCGTTTCTACCGCCGCTCTGCCGTACGCCTCGGCCGCTTCCTCTTTGCTCGGCGCGAATTCCTCGCACAACGCCAGCGTTATCTTGTCCTCCTCTCGTACGTGCTCCATGAGCCTTTTTTTGTACAAGTCGATCTGCGCGTTGCGGTTAAACACTCGCATAACCCCGGGCAGGACCAGAGGGTCGAACGCGGCGTCGACGCCGTTGTCCCGCGCGGGCTTCAAAACACACCGCTTTAGCAAATCTCTGTCTTTCTGCGCCATAGCGTTTTTCGCCATTCGAGCAAGCATCTGCGCGTAGGCGGGATCGTTTTCCTGGCGAATGTTCGCCTTCAAGTGCACCACTTTGTCGACCCATCCCCCGTCGTCGGTGCCCTGCGTCAATTTTCCGTGTTGAAAGAGATAGATCGGATGCTCCCTTCCGCTTCTGGGCTTGCGGTAGACGGGCGGTAGCTGTTGGAAGTCTCCGACGAACACGACGATCAAACCTCCGAAAGGTTTGTTGGGCTCGCGTCTCCACAGTCTCGCCACGCGGTCGAAAGCCGACATCAGGAGCGGATCGACCATGGACACCTCGTCGATCACGAGCACCTTGGCGCGGGCGATTTTCGGCGGGCGACGACCGGTTCGGACCGCCTTGAAAAAAATCTCTACGCGATACCAGTCGACAAACTCGGTCGCCGCGGGTTGAAGCTCGTCCCATTTGTTCACTTCGCAATACCCCATTCCCCATGCGCTGTGCATCGTGCTTGGACTCAAGTAAGTCAAAGCCTCTTCGGGCAGCTTACTTTCTCGAACTGCTCTGTTCAGGTGTTCGAGCGCCATGCCGCTCACCTTGCACGCCGCGGTGCCCGTAGATCCCGTCACCAGCAGCGAACAACCACGATCGTAGAGTTTGGCTGTAACGCGCTCGATGCACGTCGACTTGCCCGTTCCCGGAGAACCGGTAACGAACACGTTCTTTCCTCGGTCGATGCTCTCGACTACGCGGTCGACGTATATGCTGTCGAAGTGCGCCTTCACGTAGGCCGGGTCGCCGTTCTCGTCTTCTTGTCTGCAATTGTCGATGTCGACGTCCCACCTGTCGTCGTCCCAATCGTAATCCTCTAGATCGGCGCAATGATCGCGGCAGTGCTCCTCTTCGACCGCTGCAGTAGTCGCGACACTCGAACAGGCGCCGGCCTCGTTCATCGCTTCGTTTCTTGTTGTTCTTTTGTTCTCCCGGTGATTTTGCAGACCTACGAATGACATCAAACGGCTACATCGCTCTCTTTGGTTTTTTTGGCTACCAATTCGTGCAAGTAGCGCAAAGTAAAAAAGTCATCCTCGACGTGCAGGTCGTCGATCCGTGAAAAAGGGCCCTCGTTGGAGAATCTCGCATTGCCTTTGTGGCTCGCGTTCGTGCAACGATCGCACACGACGAGAGGGCGGCAACCGCACCTTTCGAGTTTGGCTTTAGTCGCGGACACACACTCCAGCACGTCTGCGTAATTGCACAAGAGATCGCACTCGGCCACCAAAGTTACGCAAGAGAGCTCGCGCTGTTCTGCGAGGTAGAAGCAAAGGGTGCTTTCTAGACGGCGGTGAAATTTCTCGACGGAAACGGGATCGGCTCTGCACGGCCAGGGAACTGCGACCAGGGTGCACGAGTATTCGCCGAGTTTGCGTTCCCACACGCAACAACCGTCCGGAATGTCCCTCGTTTTCGACATGGCCCTCGTCATCCCTCGAACGTCTTGCCCTTCCAAGCAACAGAGAAGGTCCTGTACTCGTTCGCCCGAAAGCACGAACAGGTGTATTCTGGAGGTGATGGACAGAAGCTTTACTGCATAGGTCGCGACGTCGCTTGCGGCGGCGGCGACCCGTCGCGCTGCCGACCTTACTAACGATCTCAGGTCCATCGGCGCGGAAGAGAAAGTTGGATATAAACCAACAAGAAATAGACAAAAAAGAAAAAACAACACTGGATAATTATGGCAATGCGAGGCGACAGGATAATGAGGGGAATTGCCTTGAAAGAACTGGAAGACGCGAAAGCAAAGGTGAACTTTTTCCTGCGCAACGAGGAAGAACCAAGGAAAACTCGCATCGCCCTTAAGCTTGTCTTGCAAGAGCTCTCCGCAACCCACGGATACGTCGCTTCCAACGAGGACGTCCTGTTCCTAACCGAGCTCGCGCCAAACGTGCACGGAGATCCAGAAACCAACAGAAACTGCATGCAACATTATCGACACTATCCCGAAAATCCAAAACAGGCGCGAGCGCGTTTTCTAGTCGAATTAGACAAGGCCGTAGTGAGAAACAAACGAGACCGCCTTTTTGCGCTCGCAGGAGATCGAGGTATCGCGCGAAAGGGCGTGCTACCCTTCGGCGCAACGCACGACGACATCATTTATTGGAGAAGCCACGCGCGTGCCCTCTCCTAAGAACGGAAGAAAGGAAAACACGCGAAGACAAAGATATAAATACGACAAAATAAAAACAACACAACAAAAGAAACAAAAGAGCAGTAACTCAAAAGAGAAAGGTACATAAAGATAGAGAGACGGAGAGATAGAGAGAGAGAGAGAGAGAGAGACAGAGAGAGACAGAGAGAAAGAGAGATAACGCGCACGAGGCAGAGACGAAGAGAGGGCAAGAAAGCCTAAGCGCCGTACAAAACAAATAAACGACAGTAAAGTCGTTGCCAATGCCCGCAAACGCTACCCTTGCCCCTTACGCGATGACGGCGTTGTCCGCAAGCCTTGCCGTGTACTACAGAGACGCGTGCAGGGTGCCACACGCCTGTTTAAAAAAGTCCGGTGCTCTTGCCTACGTGGCTTGCGACGCGCCGTGCCCCGCCTCCGACACCGACGAGTTTCCCTTGGACCTTCGCAGATGCCAGTCGAACGCCACCGCGAGCGCAAGCGGACAAACGGAAGGCGTCCTCGACAACACTTGGCCCGACAACGGGTGCAGGTATCTGGGAGGAAGTTGCACGATTTGCTTTGCGCGGCGTTCCCCGGGATGGTGCGTGCCCGCCGTTCGCGATTTCTAAGGTCGACCGGCGCCAGCCACCAGATCGGGTACCTCGCACTGCCGGGAGGATTGCGGGCAGGATTACGGCTACTTGGATGCGAACGGAAAAACGCAGTGCTCCTGCACTTTCGGACCGGATCCCTTCCCGCGGCCAGAGGATCGCTGCGATGAATATCCCGAGCCGACAGGCGTAGAGACGATACGCAGCTGCCTGTGCAACGCCTCGTGCACGGAAAAAACTTGTCCGTGCTTGAACGGCAGCGCTACGTTTCTCGTCCGTGCCATGAACACCAAGGACAGGTTTGCCCACGTTCGTTACCTGCGAGACTTCTCCGACCTAAGTCGGGTGGCGCCATGCAAAAACGGACGGTGCCCAAACGGATGGACGAGAAGTGTCGTCAAAGGCTACGGTAGATTGGCCATCGCCCGAGGGTACAGGCTGGCTCGCTTCTCTCGGGAAGCGACGTTTTACCAGACCACGACACTCAGGAGACTGCTGTGGCACAACGGTACTTGTGTCTGCGCCGAGCACTGCACGACGCCGTTACCGATGTTAGAGTGCATCGGAAGCAAATGGCGCGTCTACAAGCGCTGCAGAACCTTAGCCGCGATCCTTCCTCCCGGGGATCTTAGAAACGTTTTGGTGGAGTTTTCGGAACCGAACGACGCGTTCTACACCGGCGAGGTCCACCGCGAGGCGACAATAATTAGCAGAAACGACGTGGCCTGGATTTGTTACGAAAACTGGGAAAAGAACTGTCGCGCCGCACCTAGAATACCCTTGGCAGACGCACGCGACTGCGCCTGCTTGGTCGAGTGTCCGTTGGATTTGTGTCCGTGCAACGTGTTGGCGTTCAGACTCTACAGGGCCATAAACTCGAGGAAAGCGGTAGTGTCTCTGTGCGGGCTGGACGCCTCGGGTGACGCAAAGCTGAAGAGCGTTTTCTTGAACTATCTAGGCAGAAAGGCTCTCGCGCTCGGTTATCGATTTCGCACAGGAGCCCTGTGGTTAAGCGCATTGCCAGTCGCGCGTCCTTTGCACCACGGCGAATGCGTGTGCCTGGAAGGTTGCGATAAAGGAAGACGACCGCGTTTGCGATGCAACGTCGAGTCCCCTTACACGGACACTCTAACGGAGTGCCTAAGCAACGATTACCTCGACCGCGACATAGGGGACGCCATCGTTTTCGTACATCACGTAGCGGGAGTGCAATGCAAAAAGACCTCGAAACCGCTCTCTTACTGCAACGGTACCGCAACGGGTACCGGCATCAACAAAAAAAGTTAACGCGAGAACGAAGTTTTTTTTCGGCCAAGTCGCATTCAATGTCATATAATTGTGTCGCAACTCGCAATAGCTCCAGAGGTATTCTCGTCTCACCTAAGACACGGGAAGCAAACGACAAACACAGAACCTTTCTCGCGGAAAGCTCTTTTTTTGGAGTTTTCTTGTTTTCTTTTTATTTTTGCGTCCCCTTCATGGAGTGGGTGTTGTGCACGGAGACTCTTCCCGATGACTTCGAGGTCGATATGCCGCCGCCAGCGCCACCGCCACAGTTAAAGTCGGCTAAAAGTGACCACAAACGGGAGAAAGCGCGACTGAGCACCCACGACACAAATGTACGGTTGCAGGCCGCGTTTCAAGAACTTCGGTTGACGCTTGCACCTTACAACGCTTTCATAACACGCCTTTCGAAAGAAGCACTGATAAGGAGCGCCGTGGAACATATCCGCTTGCTGGATTGCGAGCTCGAAATCTATCGCGCTCATTTTCTGCCTAGCTTAACCGAAGTGATGGCAACGGGCGGACCCTTGCAATACCAAAGTAGCGAGGTGCAATGGAACACGATACATTAAGAACAAAATACCACAGCAAGGAACTACGCACGCTTCCGTGAGCACACGCGTATTGTGTAGTTTTATTATTCTTTCTTCGGGTACGAGAAGAACGCTTCTTTGTACGCACAGTCGCGGAAAAATGACAATAAAAAAATAATAATTCCTCGCGAAGCGAGGCCGAAGGCCGAACGTAGCGAGGTTACTAATCGTGTCGGTTCCGGTCAGACCACGTGGCTCGCAAGCCCGAGTAAATCGAGCCGAGAGTTTTTATATATGTATATATATATATATTTATATATATGTTTATATATATATCTATATTTTAAAGGTGTCCGTTCGCAGGCCAGGTTACCTGGCAATAGTAACGCACTTGAGAACGCTGAATTTCCGCCATTATTCGGTGATGCCTTTTTGAAAGTAATGTAAATTTTGTGGAAACCGATTTCACTCGTCCTGGAAGTACATCCCAGCAAGGTGATCTCCAAGATATTCAAGAAATATTAGCACGAGATCTTCGCCGAGTAAGTTCGAATACCGTGAAAATCAACACGAGGAAAGCACGACTCAAAGCAGGGATAGAGAAACGACAGCAGGGAGAATACAACAGAAATCGCAGCCAAGACAACAACTGCTCGCTCCAGAAAAAGGCAAACGAAACAGCAGGGAAAAGGACCAGGAATTCAATCAAGTTAGTTTTGAATTTGAATGTGTTATTGATAGAAATACAGGACATGAGTGAACGATTACATAACGAAATATATTGGTGTACTACATTTAGCAAAACGACTTAGAAGGGACACCGAGTAAGAACGACTTCAACGATTGGAGATGTCTCTGGAAAATAATTCTATTAGTCTAAAACCGGAATCGGAAGACGACCAACAGATTACACGAGAATGTAAATAGGTATTTTTCATAATAAAACGATAGCGTTTCCAGTTTGAAGTAATTTCCAACACAGAGAGTTGCAGTTGTTATAGCAATCATTTATAACGATGTGATCTGATATCATTGCAACAGTGAAAATATTGTAAATTTTCTTGATCTAGCAGTTATGTTAAACATTTTCAACAGAATGTATACCCTGTGTCACTATAAAGTACTGGTTCTGCAATATTATCAGTGATCAATGTGATCATTTTAAAATAAAGCAAATGTGATTACTGAATTCTGAGTAGTATTTCTCTTTGCTATATATATATATAGATATATATATATATATGTATGTATTCTCTGATTGAAAGGTTTCAATAATATTGTGTAGAGACAAGTTTCATAGCCTTTTCACAATGGGTCAGTTTTACCTTAGAGTGCAATGATCCTCCCCCCCTGATAATATTGCTATCTAGAACCCCTGCCCTTTTTTCACAAATGAAATGTTAATTCAAGCCTTAATTTGCAAAGTTAGACATAACATATTAACTTTGTTACTTTCTGCCGTTTACTTTATTTTTATGTCAAATATCAATATTTCATAACAACCACAACATGCAATTAACCTTTTACATTGGAAAAACTTTATAAAGAAGAAAATAAATTTTGTAATGCCAAAATGTTTATGATCTTTCTCATATATTCATTGCAAGTGTGCTGTATGTAGTAACAAGTGTTTCAAGTTTCCTAAATGCCCTATGCTTTCAATAATGATTTTCCACACAAACTTTCTAGACAAATGACTGCACTAGATTCTAAGCCTTTAAGAAGAAATGGTATTGTTTGGAGCTGTTTTGATTACTACCACCTCTGATGGAAAGCCTATTAAGAAGATTTTTGTATTGCTTTTAGTAGTAGAGTAACAATAACTTTACCAAGATTAAGACATGAATCCCACCCCATAAAAATATATTATGTTTAACATAAAAAATATAACAATAATAATATCAATACCAGTAATAATAATGGTAATGATAATAATAATGATAATAATATAATGATAGTTCTTCTCGTTACTATATGTCATTGGTTACAGTTCAATACCTCTGGCTGCCATGACTTTTTCGATGAAATACCGTCCTTATATTAAATCTTTCTTCTGCAGTTTTTATAATAGAAATTTTCATATATTCAAAATAATGTACTATTCTATGGTTGGGTATGGATATTTTGCCTGTTTCTGTAACAGCACAATTAAACTTTCATGTGGTATATACTTTTGACTGATTGATGTTGATTTCACATTATTTTTTTACAGGAGTACGTAGTGCAGCAATCTTTTTGAACATATTAAGATTTCAATAACTCTTTCTTACATGTTTTGTTTTTATGATATGACCTAAAAATAGCACAACCACATACTATATAGTGGGCACTCACTATTACCAAACCTTTATTCAAAGCTTTTGTAGAATCCAATTGTTTTACCCCCAATTTGTTGATATGGCATCTCTTTTGAGGGAAGAGGAATTTTTCTATCTACCACTGGGGGTACCATTGCAACTGGAAAGAGTACACACATTAAAACATGCACTATTCATAATGCTCTCAATTGTGGTTACCCGGGAATGAAATAATGACTGCAGTAGACAATAAAATATCTAATCAGAAGATTCTTCTTACAATGAATCTCATGCAATTATAACCAAAAAAACATAAACAAAAAATAATTGGAGCGTTCAGCTCATCCTCTGTGTAAGAACATATTGTGTTCAAAAGTGATGTACAACAAAGAAGACAAAGCAGTAGAGACTGAGAAAATAAAACTAAAGAAAAAACACAGGTTTTTACACCGTGGTAAACACAAGCATTCATATCAACTCTTCAAGATTTCACCTGCAAAAGATTTACAATCATTTTCAATTTGTGTTAAGTGAATATTATTGTGATACTTCATCGACTCTGTATTCCCTGTCAAGATAATAAATAATTTTGCTTCTATTCCCTCTGGTGCAATCTCAGTGGCAGTGAAAGAGCTAAATGAAGGTCAATTTTTAAGCACTGTGTTGAGCGGTATACTGATCTTGTAATTTGCACCAGGTGTCACTAATTGTGTACCGAACACAGCATAAGAAATAAAATAATGGGGATTACGCTAATATAAAAAATAAAATATATAATATAAAAAAAAATACAGAATAAAATATGAAAGCATTGTGACTTCTTCAAAACCTAGCTTCGCGAGGTTTTTGCGGGAGTCGTATTTCTAGTATAATAATAAGTAAATACGTAAATTGGGGTCTTATACCTCATAGGAAAAACCATTAGGAGTCCTTTACAAACTAGCTTCGCGGGGTTTTGCGGGAGTCGTATTTCTAGTAAGATATTTATTCCTCGCGAAGCGAGGCCGAAGGCCGAGCGTAGCGAGGTTACTAATCGTGTCGATTTCGGTCAGACCACGTGGCTCGCAAGCCCGAGTAAATCGAGCCGAGAGTTTTTATATATGTATATATATATATATATCTATATTTTAAAGGTGTCCGTTCGCAGGCCAGGTTACCTGGCAATAGTAGCGCACTTGAGAACTGCTGAACCGCCATTTCGAATTCCGTGATGCCTTTTTGAAAGAAACGTAAATTTTGTGGAAACCGATTTCACTCGTCCTGGAAGTACATCCCAGCAAGATGATCTCCGAGATATTCAAGAAAGATTAGCTCGAGATCGTCGCCGAGTAAGTTCGAATACCGTGAAAATCAACACAAGGAAAGCACGACTCAAAGCAGGGATAGAGAAACGACAGCGGGGAGAATAACGACAGACATCCGTCATCGCAGCAAAGACAAAAACTGCTCGCTCTAGAAAAAGGCAAACGAAACAGCAGGGAAAAGGACCAGGAATTCAACCAAGTTAGTTTGGAATTTGAATGTGTTATTGATAGAAATACAGAACATGAGTGAACGATTACATAACGAAATATATTAGCGTACTAAATTTAGCAAAACGGCTTAGAAGGGAAACCGAGTAGAACGAACTTCAACGATTGGAGATGTCTCTGGAAAATATTTCTATTAGTCTAAAAACGGAATCGGAAGACGACCAACAGATTACAAGAGAATGTAAGTAGGTATTTTTCATAATAAAACGATAGCGTTTCCATTTTGAAGAAATTCCCAACACAGAGAGTTGCAGTTGTTATAACAATCATTTACAACGATGTGATCTGATATCATTGCAACAGTGAAAATATTGTAAATTTTCTTGATGTAGCAGTTATGTTAAACATTTTCAACAGAATATATACCCTGTGTCACTATAAAGTACTGGTTCTGCAATATTATCAGTGATCAATAAGATCATTTCAAAATAAAGCAAATGTGATTACTGAATTCTGAGTAGTATTTCTCTTTGCCATATATATATGTATGTATTCTCTGATTGAAAGGCTTCAATAATATTGCGTAGAGAAAACAAGTTTCATAGCCTTTTCACAAAGGGTCAGTTTTACCTTAGAGTTCAATGACCCCCCCCCACTGATAATATTGCTATCTAGAACCCCTGCCCTTATTCCACAAATGAAATGTTAATTCAAGCCTTAATTTGAAAAGTTAGAGATAACATATTAACTTTGTTACTTTCTGCTGTTTACTTTATTTTTATGATGTCAAATATCAATATTTCATAACAACCACAACATGCAATTAACCTTTTACACTGGAAAAACTTTATAAAGAAGAAAATAAATTTTTTAATGCCATAATGTTTATGATCTTTCTCATATATTCATTGCAAGTGTGCTGTATGTAGTAACAAGTGTTTCAAGTTTCCTAAATGCCCTATGCTTTCAATAATGATTTTCCACACAAACTTTATAGACAAATGACTGCACTAGATTCTAAGCCTTAAAGAAGAAATGGTATTGTTTGGAGCTGTTTTGATTACTACCACCTCTGATGTAAAGCCTATTAAGAAGATTTTTGTATTGCTTGTAGTAGTAGAGTAACAATACCTTTACCAAGATTAAGACATGCATCCCACCCCATAAAAATATATTATGTTTAACTTGAAAAATATAACAATAATAATAATAATAATAATAATATCAATACCAGTAATAATAATAGTAATGATAATAATAATAATATAATGATAAATATTTTCGTTACTATATGTCATTGAATACCTGGAGCTGCCATGACTTTTTCGATGAAATACCATCCTTATATTAAATCTTTCTTCCGCAGTTTTTATAATAGAAATTTTCATATGTTCAAAATAATATAATCTTCTGTGGTTGGGTATAGATATTTTGCCTGTTTCTGTAACAGCACAATTAAACTTTCATGTGGTATATACTTTTGACTGATTGATGTTGATTTCACATTTTTTTACAGGAGTACGTAGTGCAGCAATCTTTTTGAACATATTAAGATTTCAATAACTCTTTCTTACATGTATTGTTTTTATGATATGACCTAAAAATAGCACAACCACATACTATACAGTCGGCACTCACTATTACCAAACCTTTATTCAAAGTTTTTGTAGAATCCAATTTTTTTACCCCCAATTTTTTTTATGTAATGACATTGTATCTCACACTTCTGTTGATATGGCATCTCTTTTGAGGGAAGAGGAATTTTTCTATCTACCACTGGGGGTACCATTGCAACTGAAAAGAGTACACAAATTAAAACATGCACTATTCATAATGCTCTCAATTGTGGTTACCCGGGAATGAAATAATGACTGCAGTAGACAATAAAATATCTAATCAGAACATTCTTCTTACAATGAATCTCATGCAATTATAACCAAAAAACTTAAACAAAAAATAATTGGAGCATTCAACATCATCCTCAGTGTAAGAACATATTGTGTTTAAAAGTAATGTACAACAAAGAAGACAAAGCAGTAGAGACTAAGAAAATAAAACTAAAGAAAAAACACAGGTTTTTACACCGTGGTAAACACAAGCATTCATATCAACTCTTCAAGATTTCACCTGCAAAAGATTTACAATCATTTTCAATTTGTGTTAAGTGAATATTATTGTGATACTTCATCGACTCTGTATTCCCTGTCAAGATAATAAATAATTTTACTTCTATTCCCTCTGGTGCAATCTCAGTGACAGTGAAGGTCAATTTCTTAAGCACTGTGTTGAGCGGTATACTGATCATGTAATTTGCACCAGGTGTCACTAATTGTGTACCAAACACAGCATAAGAAATAAAATAATGGGGATTACGCTGATATAAAAGTAAAATACAAAATATAAAAAAAATAAATAATAAAATATAAAAGCATTGTGACTTCTTCAAAAACTAGCTTCGCGAGGTTTTTGCGGGAGTCGTATTTCTAGTAATAACAATAATAATAAAGAAAAACATTACAAACAAAAAAGACCCCATTGCGACTACTTCTTTCTCCCTCGCACGCCTTTGATCCTCGGCAAGGCTAACGGTCCTGCCAATCTCCTTGGGCCAGGCCCGCGAGGCGCGACGCCTCTCGATTGTACAGCAAATCCTTCGGCCCCTTGAAGACAAACCAACCCGTGACGGGAAAGAACGCGTACCAACTTTTTAGAGGAAAAACCTCAGGGTGATAGTTCATGCTTGGGCCGTCCGGCGAAGACGACGGTTTCCACGAGGCATCGCAGTCGGCGCATCGATTCCAATCCTCGCAGCACGTTTCGCAGTACGAGTGGCCGCAAGCTCCCGTCAGCAAACGAAAGATCGTTTCGCAGCTACTGCAACGGACAGACGCCACGCTTTTCATTCTTGGAGAATCCTTGCTACCGCCTTGCTTCTCCATCACGGCTCGCCAGGTTTCCACGGGAGCGCTGCCGTCGGCAGACAGAAAGGGCGGAGGCGACACGCGAAGCCGACTGGCGGGGTACCGTTCGGCCTCCTTCAGGAGCCTGTCCTTGCCCACGTACCTTCCATGCGTTTTGTAACACACGATCGCCTCGTACAACAGCTGCAAGGTGGAGTGCTCTGCGGGTTCGGCGTTGACGCACAACCAGCCTTCTGTCGCCGGCAAAAAAGCAAAGGCGCCGGGGGTGGCCACGTACTCGGGAGAAAGCGAACAGTTACTCGACGTCGAAAGAGTAGTTTCGAGATCTCGCAGCACGGCAGCGTACGGGCGCGACGGAGGATCCGCCTCGACTTTCAGACCGCGAACGTCGATGGAGAGTTGGACGATCGAGCGAGCGACTTCGTTCGCCGTTCTAGCGCCCGAAGCCAAGATCGCAGACAGGGCCGTTCTGTAGCCCAACACTTCGCCGACGTCGCCTTCCGGATCTGCCTCTTGGATCTTCGAGCGGAAGGCCTCGGTCGCTTTGGCTCACCCGTCGTGACACAGCTCCGGTCCGTGGTGGCCGCAAGCCCAGGACAGGTTTTCCGGGGACGCAAAGGGCGAACCGCACCCGCTGCAAACCAGTTCCTCGACGCACTTGTCGACCCAAGCGTCGTAACAAGTTTTCAGGTCTGGCCTTAGACCTCTCCTGGCGACGTCGTCTAGGCGAACGGGCCTTCCGTCGACAGTCACCGCAAGGCTCTCTCCAGTCGCGTACGCTCTTAAAGGAAAACGCTGCTTGGAAAGTCGTCGAGAGAACCAAGACGCCAGGTAAGCGCAACCGGACCTTTGACGAAGGCAGCGAGAGCGACTTCTGTCGAAGACGTGGGAAACATCCACCACGTCCGCCCGGTCGTCGGTCCTCAAGAAGAAGTAACTTTGTCGCGTTTGGGAATCGTCTTCGCGCAACAGCAAATCGAGTCGAAGCAACCCGTTTGTGCACGTTTGCGACGTCGCGTCTACGACCGTGCGCCATCCATCTTCCAGCAAAACGCGGAAGGGAGCACCGATTTCTTGGAGTTTGGTGACTCCGAGCAGCGCCTCTCGACCGGGGTCCCCGATCCAAAAGTCGCCAACGACGGCAGTCCGCACGAGCATGGAGTCGAACATTTTGACGCAAGCCATCGACCTACCGCCCCCCTTCATGGCCCCTTTTATTTCTAACCGAATGGCAAGCTCGTCCGTTGTCCTGTCTCGATCTAGGTAGCCCGCGGCGTAAGCGTTGGCCTTCCCTGCGACAAGTCCGACCAGTGCGATTTTCCTGCACTCCATGACGGGCAACGGTTCGACGGCGACGGGACCATCCCGGACGGCTTCGTCGAGGCGTCTTCTTGTGGCCTTGCGAAACGATTCGCAGCAACTTGTTACCGTTTCCGAACGAAATCAGGCTTCTAACGACGCGTCCACCCACTGCTGTTGCTGCTGCTGCTGCTGCTTTTGGCAATGTTTTTGTTGCGCGTCCGACAAAGGCAGCGCGACGAACAGTGAGTCTGTGCATCCCCCCAACACTTTCAAGGGTCGCACGGCTTTCCAGCAAACGTCCAAAAGCTCTCTCCCCAAGAACGTGATGCAACCTGCCACTCTTTCGTCCGAAAACGGACCAGTTTTGCTCCCCATCATGCCGACAGCGGCATTGATCTCCCGCTTGAGCGCCCGCGCAAGAAAACGGTCGCGGCGATCGAGCTTGCACGCCAACCTTTCCCTCAACCCATCGCGCACGACGAAGGCCAACGCGCCGTCTCGCACCCCTTTTGCCAAGAAACCCCCGTGCTCCTCGAGATCCCATCTCGGCAACCCTTGTTGCTCCAGCGCTTTCGATTCTTCCGCCGAGTACCAAGTGTTTTTGCCGGCGTTCAGCAGACAAGCGAGCGCAAGATACATGCTGACAAAGTCGAAGATCGCAAACGGTCCATCGGCCACGTAATGAGGCTGCCAAGGAAGGCCGAGACCTCCGCGGTAACCGGCGCTTTTCTCCACGCGCACCCTGCACACCGTGTTGAAACGACCGTAAAAGGACGCCATGGCCGCAGCGTACCGCCTGTTGGCCGACAAAGGAAGGACATTTTTATTCGTCCTTGCTCCTTCTTGCCAGCAGAGCTGCAGAAATCGCGCCCTGTCTTCTTCGCTCTCCGAGAGGCAAGACCAACGTTCCCCAGCCTCGAAAACGGGGACGCCGAGGCCGCACTTGAATTTTGTCCCGCCGACGCGGGACGGCCATCGATCCCACACGGAAAATACGGCGTCAAAGTCGCGATTCAAGAATTCCTTGAGTTTTGGCATTGCCGTGCCGGCATCGCTAACGACGATAGCCTTGGGTTCGTTTCTTCCTGCTAAGCGAACGAACTCCGCGGCTTCTGCCAATTCGAACGTCCAGGCGCTTTCGCCTCGAGCGACCAACAGCCTTCCCTCCGGATCGACGTCCAGCCGCAAGACGGGCACGTTCGGTGTAGGCCAGACTTCGAAGTGCACGCAAACCAGGTCCGGCCTTTCGACCCACCATCGTGTCGCAGAAAGCCGCGCACGGATCCCTTGCGACATCTGGCAACGAAGCGCGCGCCCGGAATGCCCAGATTGAACAAGGGGTCGACGCACGAGTCTGTAAAGAATCTCGCCTTTTGTTGGACGAGTTCTCGAAAAAGCCGGGAGTAGGCATCCTCGGTGCTCAGACGGATCTGCACCAGTGTCTCGGGGTCGCCTCTACCTTCGTCTACGCGTTTGTCACAGCCAAAAGCTTTGTCCCCCGCGCGACGTTGACTCTCGCGCAAGAGTCGATTCAGAGCGGGCTCCTCGTAGTCGCACGCTCTTAGGTAGAGTCGATAAGGCACGGGAGAGAACTGCAACACGACGAGATTTTCTTCCTGGTCGAAGGCGGCGACGATAAGGCTGTCGGGCGCCCCGTTTTTCTTAGCGGTATAAGCGGAGTACGAGAACACGGTCAGTTCGTAATCGTCTTCTTGCGTGCCGCATCCGCCTTCGAAACACACGCGCCCCCCGCTTAAGTCGTCTCGTTGCAACTCGTTCATGCTCGTCTTGCTTAAGTCTCGCTTGAAACGTCGCACACGCACAAACGCACAAGCGCACACACTAAAAAAAACTGCAAATGGAAACGAAAACTAGAAATAAACCACGACAACAAAGGTTGGCACTTTCTTGTTTATTGGTTAATATCAACAAGCGAAAGGCGCGTGCGATGCTGTCTGCAAACAGTCGCAAACGCGAACTCCGTTGAGCTTTTCCGGCACACTGCAAGTCGCTTTACGCGCGGGATCGTCCTTGCCGTTACTTAATTCCGCTGTTCTTATTTTGTTTTGCGTTTTATTTTCTTAAATTATTTAAATTAATTTATTTTATTTTCCTCTTCTTATTACGGAAGCAACGCCAAAATCCAATGCGTAGATTTCGTTCCTCCCCCGCCGCTGAACGTGCCCGCGGAGTTTGGAGAAGAGATGAAATTCTTGATTCTAGACGTGACGGGCAGCGATACCGGCTTCACGCATTGGATATCGCCGAGCACCACGGACCGCACGATCCTGGAACTTTACACGTTCTTGTACCTCTTGAACAGGATATTCGCCCACGCCGATCTTCCGTGTTGCATGTTCTTGCAACAAAAAGAGCGTCTGGTTCCCGGCGACCTCAACGTTCGCAAAGAAATAGTCACCGGGCACTTGCTGTATTGGGGATTCCACGAACCCACCCTGCGAGATCACTTTTCCACTTTCTTGACCGTCGCCGCGATGATCAACGCCTGCCGCTTCGACGTGGAAAGCTTGTTCGTGTCGAACCTGTCTGTGGCGAGCCTGTGCGACAAGGCGGCGGCGTACGATCCCGTCAAAGGGTTGCCCGTCGGCGAAAACGGCGCGAAGAACCTCTCCGCGTCGACCACGATCGGATCTTACACAACGCTAGACGAGTTCGCAAAGTTGCTTCGAAGTTACCACCGGCTCTCTAGCGCCTGCCGCGAAGATTTGGAGGACGGCGACGACGACGACGACCAGGAGGAGGTGGAGGAGGAAGACCAACGTTCGAGGAGCAGATACGAGGAGCTAAGCAGGCAGATCGCCGACTGCTTGTCCACGGACGATCCGGAGGAGTTTGGAAAACACGCCCTTCTCCTCCTTTCGCCAACCTTCCTTTTCGAACGGTCGTTTTGTACCGCCACCGTCTATCGAAAAATCAAGGATCTCCTGAGCGTGAGCGCGGAGGAGCTCGGCTTGAGCGCCGACCAAGCGCGATCTGTAGCGTCGAGCGGGCAACAGGAGTTCATCAGGATCGCTTCGCTCGCCCTCGAAAGCCCGCATGCCGACACAGGAAGCGTCGAGTTGTTGCGCTGCGCGCGAAGAGCCGTTCGTCGCCTTAACTGGACCGCGATTTTTCGCCCCTGGCGTTCCGAGGAGCGCGAATGTTGTCTGGACTTGACGGACGGAATTAGCTGGCGTGTGGCCTCCGACCACCAACGGAAGCCATTCGACAGGCCCTTGTATACGCTGGTTTTTCCTCGCGAGCAGGTCGACAAAGGCATGCAGCTTCTCAGAGATTTCATGAGCAGCGAAAAGAGGGAGTCCTTGGGAACGCTTCAACGTGAACTGCACGCTTACGGCCTTTCCATGCTGCAAGCGAACGAGGACTTTGCCGATGCGAGGCGCGCAGCCGCGTGCAGGAAGGGCGCTCTCGACAGCGAAACTCTGAAACACCCGTTGCTGGTCGAGACGCGTAAGGTCGTGCAAAATAATGGCCGACGTCTTAGAACCGGGAAACAACCCTTCTCGACTTTACTGCGGAAGTCACGCCGGCCACGTGGGCAAGGAAGTGATGGACGCCCTGAGAAACAGAACGATGCCCATGAGCAAGGCGATAGAATCGCTCGTCGACCTCGTCCCAACCCTGGTGGACCGACGACGTAATTTTTACGGCTGGCACCTGAACGGCAAAAAAAACCCAGTGACGGGCGAGTACGTGCTCGCCGTTAACAATCCCTTCGATCGCACCGTGCACTATTCCGACGGACTGTTGTTGAACGACTTTTGGGTTTACGAAGTCGCCACGCACGCACACCTGTCCGCGGAGACCGTCGAACTTCGGCTAGCAACCATGACAGGCGTTACGCCCGACAAGAAAGTTTGGCTTGCCTACTCGGGTCCGCCGGGGACGGGAAAGACCACGGCGGCAATGACCGTGTTGCGCGGGATAAGCGCGTTCGGCGAGCAAGCGGTGCGGGGCATGGTGCGCGAGATCGATTCCGCGACGACGGCCTCGTGGAGAACGATGACAACGACCGCTTTCTGCACTGCAACGGGGTGGCGTTCATAAACGAGCTGAGCGTCGCAAGCAACGACAAATCGGGCGGGTTGGAATCGGACAGCAGCGAAAAGTCGGGAATATGGAAAAAGTTTCACGACGACGGCATCGCGTCCGTGTACCGGTCCTGCATCAACGACGACGGCAACGCGTTCCAGCAAAACATCCAAGAGGTGATTTTCGACTGCTGTTTCGTGGTTCTCGCCAACCGAAATTTCTTGTGCCCGTCGCTCAAGGATCGCATGGTGACGCACGAAGTGAACAAAGTGGTAGCCGAAAGCGAGAGGCTGACGGTGGCGGAGGTTTTCGAGCGCATGGAACGCTACAGCGTCGGCCACTACGAAACCATGAAGCTGCTAGTCGTCAGTCTGGTTCGCATTTTCGAGTTCGTCGGTTGCTCGTTCGAAGACTACGCCTACCTCAGCGACATGGAAAACTTAGCGTTTCACGTTATGGACGAGGAGTTTCGAGCCATGCAACTCGATGCCAACTTTCTGGGAAGGGGCCGACTGTTGGACAACATACGGATAATGACTCGCATGTACGCCCTTTGGCGCGCCACGCTCGAAGTGCTGGGCTGCGTCGACACCTTCGAGACATCCGTGCCCGAGGACGAACGCAACCAGAACATGGCTCGAGAGGCGATACGCTCGTCGGGGCAAAAAGCCTTGTATTCGGTTGTTCGCAAGGTGCAGGAGGTCTTCAATCCAGCGCCGGCGGACTACCTGACGGTGACGACGTTGATGTGTTTCGACGAAAACCCCTACGGACCGATCTACCGCGTCATCATCGGATCCATAGTTGACCCGTCCATCGTCGAGACGTCCAGCGACGGCCGTTCCATTTTCGTCGTTCCGGACATGAACAGCACCCGACTGTGCGAGGCCTTGAGCGAAGCCCGCTTGCAGTACGACCTCAAAGACATCAGGTCCACGCTAGATTCGATGTCCCTTTCTATGTCTCGGCAAGGGATTCCCGTGCTCACTGTTTCGAGTCAAAGTCGACGCGAAGGAGTCGGAAACGGTGGCGGAGGAGGAGGAGGGGGAGGAGGCGGGCACTCCTCGTTTTTTCAACTCAGGTTAGATGCCGTTGGCGCCGCGGAGACGGCAACGCGTTTGGAGATGACGGAGCTCGTCGACAGGCTCACGGAGGACATTCGAACCAAGATACGCGACGCCGTGGACCGCAGGATAGCAGACCCGTTTCGCGGAGCGCTGCGAGACGAGTTGAGAGATTCCCGGGTGACAATCGAAACGAGGCGTTACGGCAGCAAGGCCGACCGCTTTTTCCTGTTCCTTTTTCATCTACCGCCCAACAGGTGGACCCAACGACACGGCGCGATAGTGGAACATGACCACTGGGAGGGAAAACACTCTCTGCGAGAATAAGCGTCGATTTTAACTACGCGCGCCTGGAAGTGTTGCGCTCTTGGCTTTGCGAGTGCGCCGAGGACGCGGCCAACGTGCGGCGACGAGAAGGATACGTCGCCGTGTCTAAGGCGAGCGTTTGTCCCGGGCTCGCCGATGCCCTGACGAATTGTAGCGTGTTCGACATGTTTTTCGACGCGGAACCCAGAGACGGCAACGAGGAGGACGGCGACCCTTGCGACGACGATTCAGGACTCTTGCCTCACTACCGCATAGGGGACAAAGTGTACGTACACCAGGCCGTGTTGTTCCTGCGCCTCGGGGTCAACGATTCCTGGGCTCGACACTTGCGCGATCGCTGCTCCGAAACGGACTGCCCCGCAGAGTACCGCGTGTTGGACGCCAACGAACACCCGGAGGCGTGCGCCCGACTCGCCGCCATGAAAAGGACGATCGTGGAGAGATGTTACACGACCAAATCGAAAAGTCCGCTCTGTCGATTCGAGCAAGACGGCGAAGGAAACCGCGTCGCCTTGCTGCACGTGGCGTTGGCGTCCAAGATACAGAGGGAGGTTCGATGCAAACACGGTCCTTCCACGGGCACGGCAGAAGAGTTCGTTCGTCGGTGCTTGCGAGAAAACTTTACGGAGAGAGGAACGGTCGTGTTCTTCGACAAAAGTCGCCGCCAAGGACCCGCTTTCGACGTGGTCAAGGTTCGCGACGTCCGCCTCGCCAACGGCGGTCGTTTGCCGAAGTTTCGGTTGCGCGCCGCATCTAGAGCAACGCGCTTGCCTTTTACGCTGCAAATGATGGACCATGGAAGGGTAGGAGTGTTGGCTACGAGAAACAAACCGTTGACTTCGTTTCCGCCGGATCACGAAGCCCGGTACGTCGCGCGCAAGTATTTTGCCAGCTCGGGCTGGATAAGGGAAGCGCAGGATCGAGCGAGCGCAACGCACGGCCCAGACTACGACACTTGCGAAGCCGCCACGCGCGAAGAGGTCGAAAGTTTGACGGACATGTGGCTCGAAAGAGTCAGAGGAAGATACCGACCGTTCTCGCTGGGAAGGCCCGTTTCCACCGTTGCAGATTTCGTTCGCCAACCGAGTCGATCGGATCGCTCCAACGAAGGAAAAAAGAAAACAGACCCGCGAACCGCGGTCCACCCAGAGGACAACGACAGCGATTGCGACGGTGGCTACGAGATCGACGATCCCGGCATTAGTCTCGCCCCTCTCGAGCGGTCAACGTAAAACAAAAACAAAAAAAAATAAACCCTCCCCTCCAAAAAAAAAGAACAAAATAAAGAAAGAACAACGCGCTATCTGTAGCAAAAGAGAAGACGTTTTTTTATTGTTACTCTTGTCCCTCTCACCATTCTTTGGACCATTGTCCCTTGAACGATTTATTCATCGCGGATAGCTCGGGTGCAACGAGTGTAGCGATCTCCGAATAATGATTCCCTTTCTTGCCTCTCTTCTTACTTTTTCTCCGTGTCTGGTCTGCGTCCACGCTAGGCCCTTGCTGCATTTCGCTTAGCCGAGAAGTCTCTGGAATCTGTAAGCCGTGGCTAACGCACGCGCGAATTCCACCTTCGTCCCCGCTTTCTTCCATCGAGGTCATTTGATTTATTAAGAGCTGCAGTTGCGGGGCCACGATGTCCGCAAAGCTTTGCTCGTCTTGGGGGTCGTCGTCCTCTTCTTTCTGCACGGAGCCGATACCTTTGCGAAAAGCTTCGCACGCATTTTCTTCAGGTGCACGAGACGCTTTGCAGTGCCCGCATGCTGTAGACTGCTCGATTTCCTTGCACCAACGCTTTGCCATTCTCTTGCGTAGGGTTTCTCGGTATTCTCGCAAGATTCTAGTCCTTTCGTGTTCGTGCGGCAAGACAAGGGAACCGGGCATCAAAAGGGTAAAACATAACATTAACAACACAAATAAACCAACAAAACAGAATAAAAACGACTCGCGTCGAGCTAGCGTTGCCAGATTTTTGCTCAAAGTCTGTTTTCTGTGGCTCGCGAAACACCGCCCCTCCCGTCGTCTCCTTGACGCAAAGTAGGGCCGAATAAAAACCATTGCGATAAATGGCAAAACTCGTTTCTACCGTGTTGTACTGCTCCGCGACCGACGGAACAGTCGCCTCTGTAAAACAAGCTCGTACCATAGAAGTGGCACTGCAGATGCTCGTTAAGGATCACGGCATATCGAACGCGCTGGTTGCCGTAGACGTGGACGCACACGTCGAGAATCCCGGGAATTACGTGTTCCAACTGCAGTGCGTTTGGAGCGGCGATGGAAAGGCGAAGTGCACCACGGATTTGCAGGGGGGTTGGAAAGATTTGCGCGTGAAGGGATTCGACGTGTACCTGGATCTCAAAGAGGAAGGAGGATCGGCGAGATATTTTATCTTAAACCCCCTAAACGCGGTCCGCGTACTGCGGTTCGTTTCACCCGAGGACGGCAAAGTAACAACGGTGGCGAGACGTTATTCGCGTGCCGCAAGCCTCGGGGAACCGCTCTCCAAACCTCAAGAACAAGTGGACGCGCTGCCTTTGAAGCTAGGTAACGAAGACAGTCCCCTAGACGAGTATTCCGTCAAAAAAGTAGCGCGCTGTTACGACCGCGACTCCGCGTGGGATGCCAAAAACCGAGTCGCGGACTTGATCACGCGGTTTACTTCCAACAAGTCTACCGGCTGCTGGCCCTGCGTTCTGGCACCCGGAGAAGATCCCGACGCCATGAGAAGCAAATCACTTTTCTTGTCGTTGGGAAGACCAGAGGCACCCGGTGCGAAGATTACGCACGAGAGGGGAAACGAAACGTGCGCGGAGGCAATTTGCCTTCGCCCTTCATATCTCGTTTTCGAAAAATTCGAAGAAAGGGGAGCACTAGTGAAGGAGTTAAACGATTTGTTGACTCGTTTTAAAATCCCGTGACCCGCAGCAGGGTAAAGAAAAATGAAGGACACACAAACACCAAAAAGCGCAAGTTAGAGGGACACAAAAACATAACGACAATAAACAAGGACTAAAACGAAAAGTGCGCTCGGGCTCTGTCGTTCTTATATGTATGCACGAATATTTATTCCTCTCTCTCTCTCTCTAGATATATATATATATATATTTGTGTATATATACATATATATATAGGTATATATATATATATATATATAGGTATATATATATATACTATAATATATATATATATATACCCATATATATATTATATATATTATAGTATATTATTATTATATATGACGTGCGAAGAGGGCGAAGCACCGCCTCCCCGTCCTTTTTCTCGTCCTTGCAACTCCTTTCCTATTTTGTAAGATTTAGCAAAATCAAGCCAAAAAAAAACACGGTTTGAAACTCGAACTCGTCGTTCTTTATAACGCGCAATCGCCTGTTCTGTTGTCCTAGGTTTACACGGATGGATCGGGCAAACCCACGCCACTACACGCTTTTTCGGGCGGCGCCACCGGAAGCGATATTTACTGGCAAAACATGGCTGCCAAGCTTGGTGTTCGCGTGAAAGTTTTTTCCTTTGAGTCCCACGCCAGGGAAAACAGCGCCAGAGTGGTTCTTTCCGTAGAAGAATTAAAACGAGCCGATCCCCGTCTCCACTTGGCAAACAAGACGCTGAAGAGATCTTTTCCAACAAACAGACCTTTTGTCAATAATCTACTTCGCCGAAATTGGTACCAAATCAAGGACACGGAAGCTGTGTTTGCGATTGGCGAGCTCGATGCAAGCCGCAAGATCGTTCGAGGAGGCACGGGTTGGGCCGTTCAAATGGCCATAGACACCGAAAAGCCCGTCTTCGTGTTTGATCTGGATTGCGCGTCTTGGCAAAAACATGACCGCGACAAGAAAAGGTTTACGCCTTGCAAAAAGACCCCCAAGCTTTCCTTGTTTTTCACTGGAATTGGAACGAGATCTTTGTCCCCGGAGGGGAAAGCAGCGCTTGAAAATGTATTCAAAGAGACCTTTAAGAAATAAAATATTCAAAACTGCACATACATATGCAAATAACGGTCTGGTAATCGTTGCTATAGCTATTTTCCACCGGGGAGAGCGAAGGGGCAGGGTTGGTTACGGGGGTTGGAGTCGCGAAAAACGTTTTGTCAATTTTGCCTCATTTATGACGTCGCGCGCCACGTCATCCCGCTAGTCTTCGTTGTATTTAATTTAAGAGCGCGGGAAAATGCAAGATACAAAAACGTATTGATCGAAAATGTATTCGAAGAGACCTTTAAGAAATAAAATATTCAAAACTGCACAGACATATGCAAATAACGGTCTGGTGCCTGCCGCTATAGCTATTTTCCACCGGGGAGGGCGAAGGGGGAGAATTGGTTAAGGGGGTTGGAGTACCGCAAAACGCTTTGTCGGTTTTTGGCTGATTTCTTACGTCAAGCGCCACGTCATCCCTCTTGTCTACGTTATATTTAATCTAAGAGCGCGAAAAAATGCCGACTACAAAATCACGTCAGGACCGCGTCTTTGTGCGTCACGAGCGATCTACGTCACACGCTGTCGTCTCGTTCTCGTTCGTCGTCGCGTAAGTGTTGCGCGAGATCAACATGACGTCTTCTTACGCGACGCTTACGCGTTGCGGGTTTGTGACGCTTGTTGACGTCGATGACGTACTGGCTCTCTTTCTTCTATAAAAGGGCGAACCTTGGCGGTCCAGGCAGCAAACGATCAAAAGTATCCATACCAGAAAGATGGAGAAGACAGAGAAAAGGAACGAACTTTTGTGGTCCAGGCAGGAGACTAGAAAAAGTACGAATAGCGGCACGCCGGAGAAGGCAGATAAAAGAAAACACCACCGAGTGCGTCGTTGCCCTTTTGCAAACTGCAGGTACGAAGGAGGCGATTTGAAACGGCACCTTGCTTCCAAAAAGCACGTGTCGGACTGTTCGCCGGAAAAAATTCCAGCACTGCTACACGTGGCAGATAAAGGACGCGCAACAAAGGGAAAGAACGGCCTTAAATTAAGATGGTGCCCTAAAAAGGGCTGCTCGTTGTTAACTTCGCACCTTCGTGTGCATCTGAGACGAACGCACAAAGTCACAGAACCGAGCCAATTGAATCGATCGATGAGCGACTCTATCCTTTACCGACCTGGCCAAGTAAAGCTTAGAGATGCAGGGAATGCTGGCTCGTCTTCCGCTTCTTCTCGGCATCGGGACAGCAATCGAAAGGACAACCGACGGCACTGCGAAAACGAGAACGACGTCGACGACGACGAAGAGGACGAAGAGGACGAGGACGAGGACGAGGACGAGGACGAGGACGAGGACGCCGACGAGGACGAGGACGAGGACGAGGACGAGGACGACGACGACGACGACGACGACGATGACGAGAAGGGAAAAAACGAGTACGGAGACGACGACGGCGACAGAGACGAGAACAACGAGGACGATGCAAACAACTCTTATCGAGACGACGAGAACGAGAACGACGACGACACGGAAGAACGGACCTTACGCGACTATTTCACTAACGCGTTTAGCAGGAGTCCGAGGGATCGCTGGCTCGCCGGCTTCTACGAGCATTTGGCCTCCCCGGCATTGGGAAGGAAAAACGAAAGAGCTCGCCTCCAGCACGCCGGACAGATGCGAAAAATGCTGTCAGACTTGGATCCCGGTGGAGAGGGCTTAGAGTCGTTGGTCGAGGCGGACGGGCAGGCGGTTTGGTTCCGCTGGATAGAACCGCGCTTGGACGAGGGTCGTGTGGCAGCTGGAACGCTTAAATCCTACCTCTGCAGTTTCGGGCTGTTCGTGGACTACGTGTTTCGTCGAAGCCGGCGACCGTTCAAGACGCACGAAGACGTGCTATCAAAAAAAACAAGACGGCTCTTTGCAGAGGTCAAGGACGCCCTTAAGGGTTGGCGAGCGGCAATCAGCGATGCTACTCACGTAAGAGCCAACGAAAAATACCTAAGAGAATGCGAGGAACGACTAACGACAGCGGACGTGCAAGCTTTTCTGGCAAGTCCGGCCACCGAGGAAGCACGTTCGCTGTTTCGCCGTCGCGACCCCGTACAGCCAACAAGACTACATGATCGCGCGCGACTATCTAGTCGCCTGCCTGTCGTTGGCCTGCGCCACTCGCCCCGCGCCACTTCAAAACGCGAGGCTCGAGCATTTTAAGTCAGCCCGGAAGGATTGCGAAAATCCGGACTGTTTCGTGATGCTGGTTCCCGACCACAAGAGACGGGTCGACGGTTCCGCGCTCGTGACCATGAACGACGAACTGCAAGCCCAACTGGACATTTTTATAAAAAAAATCAGACCGACGGTGGCACTGAGCGACGTGCAACAGTTGTTCGTAAAACGAGACGGGCAAGCTTTCACGTTCTATGGGATCGGCAGGTGCATAACCGCCGCCTGGTCCAGAGCAAAAGTCCGACAAGGCGTCAACGTCTCCGCTACAGATGTGAGAAAGTACGCGGTGAGTCTCTGCGAGTCCCGAAAACGCAAGGGGCAAGCAGATTTTCGAGACGCGGATCTTCGACGCCTCTTGTGCCATTCCCAAGGGGCAGCGTCCAAGTGGTACATGCGAGAAGATCTAACCGCCGTCGGGGCAAGAGCACACGCGGTTCTGGCCAGCATGCAGCGCAACGACGCCGGCACTGCGTGCCTCGCGGGGAGCAGCCTTCCCGTGCCGTCTTCGTCCTCGCCTTCTCGTCCTCGAGCCAAGACGAAACGCCCTACTGGCTCCAGCGCGTCTCGCAAAGGGAGGTCTTCACCCTCTGCCAAGCCTTCCGTCGCACGGAAGCGCCGCTCGCAATGGAGCGAAGACTGCACCCGTCTCGTCGAGGAATTTGTAAGAAGCCGTTGGGCAAAATGCCCTCGCCTCCCAGAGAGCTCTGCTTTTTTCCGTGACACGCACCGTTTGAGCGACGCCTGGCTTACACGCGGTCCCAAGGTTTGCATGATCAAGGTGAGGAACTGTTTCAAAAAGATAGGGGTCGAAGTGAAAGGAAGGCGCAAGAAATAAAAAAAAAGCGAAATAGGCGAAGACGGTGAAAAGGACAAGTAACTCGTCTTTTTGTTTGTTTTTTTTATTTACTGCTGTTTTTCTTATATTTGCGGTTGTCGTTGTCGTCGTCGTCGTCCCAGTCGTCGTCGTCGTCTGGGCTGCGTGGTCTTCGATTATTCTGGTTAGAACTTCACAACAAAGAACAGACAAGAAAAAACGTGAGGAACAATAATAGTAAGAAGACTAGTACTACTAATAATTGTAGTTACAAAAAAAAGAACGACAATAAAAAACTGAAAACAAGAAAACGCTTTCTCTGCCAAGTTCTTGCATGTTTCGTTTTCATTTATATTTTTGTGGTTGATAACACAAAACCAAGTATATGCCCTAAAGCTCGTATTCCAATGCTTGAAGAGGCGGGCCGTTCTCTAAGTATCCCAACAAATAACTATCTTCTGTATGCGCTTCGCCGGCATCTAAACTTTCCTCTTCGAGAAACGCGGGTTGAATCGAAGCTATCGCCTTGTTCAGTCGTGCCATTTCTTCCGGCGAGGGTGCAATGACCGTCGCGTCCGCGAAGGCGGCGCCGTCTTCTGCCGTAACTCTCTTGCCGACCGACCCTCTTCCACTTGTTAACTTTTTGTTTCGCCGCCACGCCGCAGCGCCGACCAACTTAACTTCTCTCGTGGAGTCGGGCAATTTAGCGGCCGCGTTGAAAATCTTGCCATCGGGATTCCAATTCCGCGCCTTAAAAAATCGCGCGTAACACTGTTCGTAGTTGCTATCCGTAGGACCGCCCGGGTAGACCAGACGAAGCGCTGCCAGTACCGTTCTCCAATAGGCGCGACGGGAAGCGCGGAGAAGCGCGGCACCGTTCTTGCTTTTGCGGCTATCGGCTTTCTTGTCTCTGGCTCTGAAACCAGAGCGCCCCTTCGAGTTTCTGCGTTTCTGGGCATCGGTTTTCTTTTTCGGGCCGTTAACGGCGCGCCGTCCGCTCGTTTGCATCGCGAGACACGGAGGGGAAAACGGGAAGCACGCTTACGAAACGCGGCGCAAACCCCGCCAAGGAAATAAAGAAAAAAACAAAGGATACAGCGAGACAAACGCCCACTTAAACGAGACGCTTTAAAGGAAAAAGGCAAACAAAACGCAAGCGTAGTCTTTCGTGTATATATATACATATATAGCATTTATTTGATTTCTCGCTTCATTTCATTTTTTCAGCCTGCAAATCTTTGTCGTCGCGTTATCAGCTGAAGTTTTTGTTTCTCTCCATCCCCCGCCGCTTCACCTCGCCCCTTCAACCCCTCGGTCTAAAAGTCCTCGGTAGTGGTGAACGCGAAGTCTCGAGGGCTTTCTCTTGACAAAACGTTTGCTTTTTTGTATTCGGTGACTCGTCGCTCGAAAAAGTTCGTTTTTCCTTCCAAGGACAAGTTTTCCATCCAGTCCAAGGGATTGGTCGTGTGAAAAGTTTTTGGACAACCGAGCGCGACCAGCAGACGATCGGCCACGAACTCGATGTACTGCACCATGAGTTTGGCGCTAATTCCCAGCAATTGGACGGGAACGGCCTCGTCCAAGAACTCCGCTTCCACTGCTACGGCGGAACGAACGATTTCGGTGATTCTCTGGGGCGAGGGCGGACACCGGAGACGCTTGAAGAGCGCACAAGCGAATTCGCAATGCAGACCCTCGTCTCTGCTGATGAGTTCGTTGGCCTGCGCCAAGCCAGGTAGCTTGCCTTTCTTCTTAAACCAAAATATCGCAGCGAACGCCCCGGAAAAAAATATGCCCTCCACCGCGGCAAAGGCGACGAGCCGTTCTCCAAAGGGGAACGTGCCCCGGTCGATCCAACGCATCGTCCAGTCTGCCTTTTTTGCCACGCAAGGCATTCTCGTCGTCGCCTGAAAAAGTTTCTCCTTTTCCTCGCGATCTGCGACGTAAGTGTCGATGAAAATGCTGTACATCTCGGAGTGAACGTTCTCCATCATTCTCTGGAAGACGTAAAAATACGAAGCCTCCAGGCACTTCACTTCTCTGGCGAAACACTCCGTCAGGTTTTCGTTCACGATCCCGTCGCTCGCGCCGAAAAAGGCGAGGACGTGGGTCAGGAATTGTTTCTCGTTCTTGGACAAGGCCTTCCAATGCTCCACGTCTTTGTCGAGGGCCACTTCCTCCGCTACCCAAAAGCTAGCCTCGGCTTTCTTGTAGAAAGTCCACAAATCTTCATCTTCGATGGGATATAGAACGTACCGTTTCGAGCTTTCCCTCAGCAAGGGCTCCCCTTCCTCTTCCTGCCACATGGCTTCGTCCGGCAAGTCGGTGAATCCCGTGTGGCCCGCGTGCCTGCCGCACTACCCAAATTCGCCCCGTAAGATCTGTAAAGCTAGAGTCGTGTTTTCTTTTGCCGTGCGGTGTTCGGGGAATTTTTCTTTTTCTAATGGCGTTTCCCTTTTTGGCCTTGTTAATTGCCTTTTTATCACTGTCTGAACCCCGTAACAGAAAACCGGGCCCGCGTATTGCTCTGAAACAAGGACGAAAGCGCACTCGCACACACGCACACGCACACACACACACACACACACAAAGAATAACCAACAACAGCAACAATCAACGAGGTAAATCAAGACATTTCCGGTACGTTTTATTTACAACCTTCAAGCAAAGGCATATAAAAATAAACAAAACCCTTCAATTAAGAACCAACATAGCGTGTTCGTTGTTCGGTCAATTCTCTAGAAGACGCGAATCGTTGGGCTACCGAAAAACTCCCCGCACCTTCTTTTTTTCTTCGAGGCGTGCATTTTGTCCTTGGTTTTCTTCGCGCTGCAAGCGCTCGCAACGATCGCCCTCAAACCACTTAGTTCTTCTCTCATCTCCTCGAGCTCTTCCTCTTTTGCGCTCTTGTACGCGTTCAGTTCTTCTACGGCGCGTTGACGCTCTTTTTCCGACGTCGACAACTTGTCCCGATCCGCGTTGTTCGCTATTTGCAGAAGATACAGTTCCAAGCTTGCGCCGTCCATCTCGTCTCTTAGGTCTTCGCACTTTCGCTGTTCGTCCGCCAAGAGGAGCTTCGTGGCTTGCAGGTCTTCTGTTAGACGCGCGACGATGTCTTGCAGAAGACGGGGAGACGACGACGAAGACGACGATCGTTCTCTTATCGTTCTCGTATCGTTCTCTTCCCGGTAGGCGACGGTTAGCTCTGATCCGTGTACGAGTAGAGCTTTGGCGGTGGCGGGTTCTCGAGAGAGGAAAAAGTAAGGGTACGGGGAAATCGGAGAGAAATGCGCAATCAGGCCGTCTCTGCTCACCTCCGCGAGGTAGTCGCCGGTTCCTAGTGTGCACGCTAACACGACGAGAAACGCAAAGAGATTTTTTTTTAGCATAACGCCCATCGCGCGAAGAAGGTCTTTCATGCGCGCCGGGGAATTTTTTTTTTCATTAAAATTTCGCCCTTAATGGGCAAAGGAGATTACCGTGGGAGTCACTCTCTTTGCTGTTTTTTCTTTTCTTGGATTCTTTGTTTATTTTCTTTGCATTCTTACAACAACGAGAAGGCAGAAAATTACGGCCACAAAAAGCTACCCATTCTGTGAAACTTGATGGGGATGCGCCTCATGCACTCGTCGAACGGCAACTTTCTACCCCCTTGCGGCGAACGGATCTTTCTGCTCAGGAGGCTCTCGAAATCCTTAGACGTAGCGGTGTGTTGGCGATTGTCCGCGCTCAATACCCCTACTCGCGCAGCGTACGCGACAAGGGCAATGTCAAGTTCGCCGCCTAACGGACTTGCTTCGACGTTATCTCCCACGTACACGAGAAGCGTGGCAAACGGTTTCGTCAAATCGTTGTCTATTTTCAACGTGGGACACTCCACGAATCGTTTCTTCAAAGAGCCCACGATGCTACCGCGCTCCAAATTGTTCAGTACGTCCTGGCCGAAATGCCTCGAGATTTGAAAAGACCAGGTCTGAGCGTGGTCTTGACTGTTGCTCGAGACCATCATGTTCTGCAAAGTGCCGTACAGTTCTCTGCCAAGGAAACGCGTCTCGTTGAGCACCTCGACGGGTTTCGGTTCTCCCAGGTTCAAGGCAGAGCCGCCGCAAAGGCCGTGAACTGCCGCGGAGCCCGTTTGCCACGGTGCCCACTCGCAAAGCGACGCCGGTCTGGGAATGTTCGCCTGCAAATAGGTGGTCGGCTTTCCAACGTAACGACCGTCCGGGTGCAGGACCATGTACGGTCTTCCGACCAATTTGTGGGTCGCGGAAACATCGAACTCGGCATAAACCAAAACGTCGTTCGGGTTGAGGGAGCAGTCCGTCAACGGAAAGCTCGTCCAGCCGCTCGGCTTTTCTGGCGGCAACGCGTACGCGAATCTTTTCGTGTTCTTGTCGCTCTGGTGCATGTCCATGTCCCAGTATTGGTCCCCGCCGGCAGCTGCCGAGTATCGAGAAAACGCTCCTCCTCCTGCCGCGAATTGCATCTCGTTGTCGTCGTTGTGCGAGTATACCGAGAACACAACGGAAAAAAGCCCAAACGCCAGCGCGCACATGCAAACGAAGACACACACACACACACACACACAGGACTAGCGACAGATAACGGAAGAGAAACCGAGAAGGGCAAAACACAAACAAAAAGCCCCCAAACGAAAAAAAAATTAAAACTAATACAACGCCTTGTATACTCACGTGCGGTGCTCCGGCGATAACGTGGAAACTGTTTCGCCTGTTGTCGCGAAAAAAGTGAATTGCCACTTCGGCGTCGTTTTTGGAAACGCGCGATTCCTCCAAGAAACCCATGCGTTTCAGGTTCCTCAGGTGCTGAGCCACCGGTTCCAAATGAAGGCGTCCCGCGTTCAAAGTGTGGGCTATCAATAGCACGTACATTTCCTTGGCGGAAAATGCGAAGGCGAGCGAGATGGCGAGATCCACCAAAACCGACTTGCCGCTTCTTCGCGGAGCAACGATGGCGCAGACTTTTCGACCGAACTCGCCTAGCACGTTTTTCATCTCTTCCGCGACCTGGAGGTCAGGAAAACCAAGGTCGTAAGTGAGCATGGCGGGTGTGGCGAGGTGCAGCAACCCCAGCACCTCGTGAACGTAGCGATTCGTTTCGTTGCCGACGAGACGTCGAAACATGTTCATGACAAAACACTGCAAGTAGCGCCACTGGAAGGGTTCGAGCCGCCAACCCTCTTCCTCCGTCAAGCGCCACAACGCCGAGACGGCCCGCCGAACGAGCGCCATCCCTTTCTCCGCGGTCGATTCCGGCGCAGACTGCCGTTCGTATCCTCCAGAGCGAAAAAGATCGCGGACATATTCCGAAGAAGTGCAAACCCGACTAGCCGCTCGCAGTCGCGACTCTTCCGAGAGGACCTGTTCGAAGGACGACTCTAGGACCCTGGCGAACCGGTTACCCAACCTCGACACTCTGCGAGTTACGCCGCCGCACGCAACGGTCGGTCGAAACGTTCCTAGACGATCGGTATCCGCGTAGCACGCAAAGCTTCTGCGGTGCCTGGAGACGCGCGCCTCATTTACTGCCCCGTCGCACTTTCCGAAAAAGTTACGCAACGCTTCGTTCAAGCCGTCGTTTGCACCGAGCCTCGCCATGTCGCTTGCGACCGACGAGAGCAAAGGGGGTTGGAAGATATACGTGGACCCGTCCTACCGCGTGCTACGCATGGAGACCCGCGAACGGAAATGGCAGCAACTCCGCGCTTTGGAGCCGGGTAAGTGGGTCAGGGTGTGGAACTGCCAAGAAGTTTCCGCCTGCAAGGTGTTGGACGTGGTGGAGAAGGCGGGCGCCTCGAGCAAAGTCGACCTTTTTGCCGGAGACGCCGTTACTCGTGTCGGTTTCCCGGCGGAGGCAAACGTAGAAGGACTTCAACTTTTCTACAGGTGGCCCCTGCCGGACGAAACCCCCGACTACGAGTGTCGCGCTTCTCACGATCCGTCGCTGATGCTTCTGCTCGCGCTGAGGTGCAGGCCGTCGCGCATTTTTGGAACGCTGGACGTTACGGTGCCCGTGGGTCGACTGCACCTCATGGACCTCTGCAGGATGGACGTGGTGGAAGGGGTCGCTTTGTCGGAGGGGACGACAAAAGCCTTGAGGCGGCAGCGAGAAGGCGAGCGTCCGTGCTACTGTTGGAAGGACGTGGCCCGCAAGATTCTTGCAAACGGGGGCGATCCGAGGAGCACCGCCACCTTGACCGTGCAGGTCGAAGACGAAAACCTGCGATGCGAGGGAGTGCAGTGTCTCGAATTTCTCACCGTCCAAGCCATGCTTTTCATGAACGGTCGGTGTCTAACGAGCAAGGTCGACCGCCGAGCCGTCGTCGCCGGCCATCACGACGGATCCGCCCTCCGCACCCTCAGACGCATCCTCGCGACGATCGGAGCCCAAAGCCGGAAAGCGTCCTTCATACAGAGCACGGGAAACGCTCGTTTGCCCTACTACAAGCTTTTCTTCTATCCCGAACCCGCCGCGTACGCGAATCCGCTCGTCGACCACGGTCCCCATTTCACCGCTTTTGCTCCGAGGCGGACAAAAGCTAGCGCGCCTTACTGCGTGGTCGAGTACGCCGACCTAGGATCTTTTCTTTTGGACGGCGTGCGGTATTTACCGTACGTCGCAAAACAACCACAAGTTTCGCACGCGATCGGTCCCACTGCCTTAGGCGCCACAACAACAACGACTTCGATCCCGTCTAACAGGAAGAGCAGGAGAAGGAGAAGGACAAGCGCTCGATGTTCGAAACGGAAGACGAGATCGCGAGGGTCCTGCTCGGATGCAACATGATCGTGTTCTTAGCAGAGACCGCCTTCGCGGCGCGGATTCGCCCATACGTTTCGCACGAGTCCCTGTACTTGTGTTTGTTTTACTTTTTGGTCGCGAAGAAAGCGACCAAGCCGAGTCTGGGTGGGGGCACCGCTGCTCGACAGATGTGGGGCGGCGTGGCGTTTGCCTCGCTGGCTGCCATTCCTACCGCGACTATCGTTTCTTTTCTGGCTAACGTTCGACACAGCATCGTCGACTGTCTGGTGACCGCGGAGTTGGAGGCCGAGCACTCGTGCATGCACGGCGGCGACGTCGACTCGTGCCGCGCTTTCGTTTTTGCCGCAACGAAGCAATCGTTTTTGGAGGGATGCCCTTCTTTCGTCCTGGGATCTTTCACGGCCACGCTGTACGCGTTGTTGGTCTTGTCGCTTCGATTTGTGCCGTGCTTTTTCGGGGGCATCTACTTTGCTCTGCACTTCGACGATTCGCGACTGAGCCCTCGTGGCAGCCGCGCCGACCGACTTAGCCTTGTCGAGACAGACTTCCCGCCCGCCGTTCCATTCACCGAGTTTTACGTAGCGCTCGCCGTGATCCTTTGGGGAGCGTTTGCGCTCGAACTCGCGGCAGGTCGACACATGGACGTCTCGCACTACGGCGCGCTGGTGCTCTTCGACGTCATCGCCTACCTGCAAATCTACCGAACGCGACCTTCTCGCTCCCCGGACGTCGCCGCTCTGTTGCAGGGAGTGCAGTTTTTTTGCTCCGTCGTGTTGATCTTTTACGTCTACATGGACCTGCTGCGAAACGCAGTGACGCTCGTCTCCACCTGCACGCAAATCGTCGATTTCGCGGCCCTCGCCGGATGCACGAGAAGCGATCGCCTCTGTCTGGAAGCGCGCAGCGCCTTGTCCACCGTTTTTTTTCGTCAGCACGACTGCCCGCAGAAGAGCGCCAGGCACGTCTACTCTTATTTAGGCCAGAGCGCTAGGTTGTTCGCGCTTGGCGTGGTCTATCCGCTGGCGTTGGCGTATTGCCACGCCAAGGCGGAGGGAGCAGTCGAAGCGAGCGTCTTCGGCGGCGAAAGGATCATACGCAACACGATTCGGAGCACGCCGGCGGACAAGCTTACCGAGATGTTGCAAGCGGCGATCGCTCTCGATCTACAGGATGGCGAACGAGAGGGACACCGCGGCGACGAGTGACGCGGCAGAGACGACGGCGAGAACGGGAACCGCCTCTTACCTGTCAACGAATGCCGGCCTGTACGGAAAGTGCTCTCTGGACGACGGACGCGTGGCCAGCGTGTTTTTCAATTTAGTCAACACGGTCTCCACGGCGTCGTGGCCTCTGGGTAGAGCGGCGACTTGCCTCGAGAAGGCAAACTCCGTGCACACGGGATCGCAGGACAGCTTCATCCGACTCATGTTTGTGAATTTCGACGGCGGTGCGCGGTGTTCGCTGCTTCCGTTCGAAGCGTCGTCGTCCGTCAACATAACGACGGTGAAAAGCGAATGGACCAGTGAACTGCTGGCCTCGGGTTACGGGGTGCTACAAAGCGCCGGATTCGGCAAAGGAGGAGGGTTCTGCAACGGATTCGTGAACAAGAACTGCAACTATTCCGCCTTGCTTCACGGCATTCTAAACAGACAAGAACTGGTTGCGCGATTGTTGACTCGTCGCGGTCTGCAATTCTCGAAGAACTCGTTCTTTCCTCCGGTAAAATGCTCTCTGAAGACGAACGAAGGCAAGGTGATTCAGGTGCAAATTTATTCGGAATCGCTCGCCATGAACTTGCAAAACCTGACACGAGACACGGTTCGGGAGTACGGCACAGTCGTGCTACGAAGCGTAGTGCAAGAGGCGGTCTTTGACGGAAGCCTCATGACCGCCTGCGTCGACGCCGAGTGGCGCTTGAATCGTTTCCTGTCGCCCTGCGAGAAGCGTCAAATGGTGCTGGCCTACTACTCCTTGAGATGGATCGAGGCCCTGGCGGACGAATCGTTTGATTTCCTGGCCGCCATGCAAGGGTTCGTTCTCGAGGGCCTGCGATTGTTTTCGACGGAATACGATCGCTACTGGAGCTGCTTCGTGCGACAGAAAAGAATCAATTACGAAATTTGCGACTACTACAAGACGGAGAGCGGACTCAGAAACTTCTTGCAGTCCGCTCCGTTTTGGTCGTTCGTTTTGACCTACTTGACGAAACGGGGCTTCGAAGAGGCGGTCAAGAGGCTGAAAAAAGGCGGATGCTCCGACGACGCTCCGTTCCACGATATCGCGTTGGCCACGACTTGGCATCGAACTCACGCCCTGCAGACGCACTGCACTGACTTTTTTTGTGCGCCGAAGAACGGAAAACGAGGGCGATCGGGAGGCATAACAAAAAAAAAAAAAAAAAGCAGAGCCGAGAACAGCGCTGCCTCCTCTGCCCAACCACTCGCTCCCCAAAAGAAAACAAAGAGAGAAAATTAAAAAATGAAAACTTGTTGTTTTATTTCTGTGTTGTCGTGCGTAGTCCAAGTTAGCGATCGCGTGTCTCTCCTTATTGTTGTTTCTTTACCTTCTTTTATCTTTCGGATTAAACAACTTGTTGTAGGTAAGTGCGGTTTTCAGGTATAGCTCGAGCCGTCCCGGGTTGATGCTAGTCGTGCCCCTTTGCGGCCCTTTCGATATCGTAACTCCCAGTTGTTTCGGAAGGGTCCGCAAGACGCTATGCAACGTCCGCTGGATCGCGCGGCGAGGATCCGAGTACTCCAAAGCGTTCTCCTCGTGGTCGTCCTCGTAATGTCGTCTCACCTCTGCCGTCGTCAACCCGCGTAGAAAACTGAGGCGGTGATCCTCGCGCGCCACCAGCTCGAACTCTTCTTGAAAGGCCTTGACTAGAGACCGTTTACCGCGAGGCGTTGCCCCGTGATACCGTCTGGTCAATTCCTTCAACAAGCTTGGCGTTATCCGAGAAAAGCGGCGTTCGTCCTCCGCCTCGGCCCGGTTTGTCGATTCCTCGTTGCACCACAGATCGCACAATCGACAGCGCGAACCTTCTTCGTCCAGCTCGTCTGAAGGACAGCCGTTCGAGAGAGAAACTTGGGACTCGCCGGGGTCGCTGCGAATGTCCTCGTCGTCTTCGTCGCTCGTCAGGTCTATGGGATCTGACACCAGACTTAACACGGAATCCAAAGCCATCGGATTGCTCGTTGTTTTGTTTTATTTCTATCTTTTTTGTCGGATGGTCTCCGCGACTCTGTTCCGTTTATGTTTGGTTTCACTGGTTTAAATCTTCGTATTATTACGGCAACAAAAAAAAAGCACAAACAAAAACAAAAAAAAGAAGTAGCTTCTCGAACCCAACACATACACAACCCACGCCCAAACGATGGACTTTGTCCGCAACTTGTCCAAGATCAGCTTAGCTGTGATAACCGTTCTCTAGGGCATCCTCTATTCTGTTCACATAAGAAATGCGCTCGACTACGACGGTTTTTACGCCATGGGAGTGATAAGCCTTCCGTCGCTGGTGATAACGTTGACCCTTTTTGCTTTGCCAAGCAGAATGATTCCCCCGGAGTCGCGTTCCGCGTTCGTTATTCTATCCTCGACCATGGCGTTCACTATGTACCAAGGCATGGTTTACGCGGGAGAGACAAAGGACGCGCTGAGGGACAACTTGCTTTACGCGGCGCAAAGCCTGCAACCCGACGCGATTATGGCAGGTGCATTGACAGGCATCAACGATCCCCCGACAACGAGCAGACAACATCTTCTGACGACCTGCTTGGTCCTATTCGACGCTTTGGACGCCTTGGATCTCTCCTGCGCTCTGGCCTCCTCGACGGATCCGATTAACAAGGAATGGATCGCGTTGTTGGTATTGACGATTCTCTACGGTTCGCTTGACGTTTTCGAAATGGTATGGCTGGCAACTCTGCGCGAACGAGGTCACGCCCCGGGGATGATTGTCGACGTGGTCAACGGCTGCGTCAATTTTGCTCTATTCTCGCTTCGCATGTCTGTGATCGTCGTCCAGAGCGCGCCTACGAGCTCGATGCTTGTAAAAAACGCCGCCTGCTTTGCGTTTCGTTCGGGCAGCGCTTGGAACAAGGCAAAGGACAACGTTCACGACGGAAGGTTTGCCGATAATCCTCCTGAACCGAGTGCACCCTTTGCAGAACCGACCGAATTGTTTGGAGCGCCACTACCTGGCTCGACAGTGGAATCACCGCTCGCGCGCGCCCCGTCAGAAACGCGCCGCCGCGGGGAAGTGCAAATCGAACAAGTGGAAATGAGTCTTTACCCAAATCTGACGGAATTGGCGCAAGACGCTCTTTTCCAATCGTAACGTTTTGTTGTTTCTTTTTTTTATTGTATTCTGTATCTCAACGACACGACAACAGATGCTACGATTCAAATAAAAACACATCAAATCGAACAAGAGTCGGTTGTGTCGTTTGGGCTTTTTATGTTTTTATTTCGTTCTTATCCCCACGGTTTCAGCGTTACAGCAAGCACTGCGCTACCGTTGTATCCTACGCTCTTTTGCGTAATGTACGTGATCCGACAAAACGCGTGCGCCCATTCCATCCTCCACTTGAAAAAGTTTTCCAGCGTGCGACTGCGTAAGTTCCTGGGAGCAAAGGGGAGAATCTCGAGGGCAACGTAAGCCGCCCTTCTGTCCGGATCTAGGTGCGAAAGGGAAGAAAGGTCCACCACGGCGACTTTGCGGCTGCCGACGACGGGAAAACGCAGGAGCCAGTGGTAAGCGTCCGAGTTGGGCCAGTTCGGTTCCACGGGTTCGAAAGCAATCTTGTCTGGCAACTCGTATGGCAGGATACGGATATTCCTCGACAGCAACTTCTTAGGCAGCGAGGGCAGTCTGGGAAACGCCACGTACAGGCCATCGCGCGACACTCCCAGTGGCGATTGGAACACGGTCAAGGCGTAAAAGAGATCGTCCGGAGCAGATACCCGCGTGCTCGAGATCGCAGGGGCAAAAGCCAGCGGATTGGCCTTTCGCAAGTCTTTGTAAACGGTCTGTCCGTTGGCGACAAGAAACGGAAGGTGCGTCAACGCGCAGACGTAGTCCCAGCGGCAGGGCGCAAAAATTCGCTCAAACAGTCGCTTTTCCTCTGTCTCGTCGGGCTGGAGGGTTTTGACGCGCTTGAGAGTTTGCGCCCAGCCGAGATACTTGGCGTCGTTCGGCAGCGACAATAAAAGACCGCGGGCCGGGATCCAAGTTCGCTCCTTGGGTCCGCCGAAAGGCGAATACAAAGAGAGAGCCGTCTTCCTGGACGCCACGAACACGAGATTGTTAAGACTCGCGCCGTACTTCTCGGATCCGTGACCCAACAGGTCGACGCGCCATTCCAACTTCGACGCGTCCCAATCCGACGGCGACGTCCAGCCGAGATCGTAGGCCATCCTTTTTAACGTACCGGGATCGTCGCTGCGAAGCGATTCCCTGGTAATGTCGACCTTGCGAGCAAGGTTCTTTCCGTACCTCAGGGTGAACCAAACGTCTCGATTCGACGAACGCTTGACTATTTTGAGCTGCTTCAACGGGTTCCAGGTTGCGATGGCGTCCCTCAAGCAAACGTACAGCCATTGGTCTCCCGGGCGAACTTTGAGGTCGATCAACAAGACGCGAGCCTCGTACTTGACGGACATGTTTACGGGGCGAAAAGAAACAGCAAAGAAACAGAACAGACAATCAAACGGCCGGTTGTGTACGTTGTCGTTCGCTTAAAATGTTTCCCCAGACGAGTCGCGAGTTGATGCACTTGCGTCTCATTCAACGCTACGTCGCTGCCGGTTCTGGTGCTTTCGTTGCTTCACGAGGAGGGTTTTACGTTTCGCTTGTTCTCGTGTTGGTTGATGCCGGGTTTGCAGTCGTGGGAAAATTCTTTTTCCTGGAACGCTATCGCCTCTACGGTTGCCGAACGAATTACGCCCATGCCCCCTTCTCCGTGCCCTGCGAAAGCGCTTGGAAACGCCAGCACCGCCATTCCGCGGACGCCTCCACCGTGGCTTGCTTGGCGAGCGGAGTATTTCTCGTGGCCGCCGCAATTTGCTACCCTTACGCGTTGGTCGGGACGAAGGGCGATAAGGAAGAAACGGAGGAGATTCGTTCGGTCGTGCATCTCGTCTGCGAGGGCAACGGTACCGGGCACGAGTTGTTGACGTGCCAAAACTCCGTCTTGCGGCTGGTGGGACTCCGGCCGTCGACTCGCGAGTGGATTTACGTTCGTCATCCCAGACTGGAACGGTTGCTGCGAAGGCGCAGAATTGTACGAAGATTCTCGTCCTGCTTGTGGACGGAACTATACCTGTACGCCGCGACGGGAGGACACGTCTTTGCCGTTTCCAGCCTGCTTCTCCTCTTGCTCGGCGCGATCGTGGCACCCGCTCTCATGTCCGAGTCTTCCGTTCCGCCTCGCATGTTCGCCTTCGCGCTTTGCTTCTTGGCCTACGTGTGCAGCCTCCTCGTTTTTGCGGCGGGGACCTTGGTTGTCCTCTTGTGCGACGGTTCGTCGTGGCACGGCATGCTGTCTTTTTGGGCCATTTTCGTTGCTCTGCACGCCTTAGCCTACGCCGTGCATAAACACTCGACATCCAAAACGTTTCTCTTGGCTCGGGGCACCGCGGCCGCGCATACGCTGTCTCCCATTACTCTCGCCGAAATTCTCGGCCGCACTTTGTGATCTTTGGTCGCCCTTGGGCTTGAAAAATAAAGGTGAAACAAAAAAAAATAACTGAATAAGCAGTAAAGAAGATCGCCAACGATATATTTCGTGCAAGTCTTTATTTTATTCGATCTTTGTCTTCATCGTTATGCAGTAAGCGTCCTTGTCGTTGCGTTGATTTCTTGTGCGTCTGTGCGTGAGTGTGTGTGCGGGCGGGTGCGTGCGTGCTGCCCGTATTTGTTCCCTTCGGCTTCCCTATTAAAGGACACGTTCGCGTCCCCTTTTTGTCATTGCCTTGTCTTTTTTTTCTTTTCGCTCTCGCGACGTATTGAAGGAAGTCGGTGACCATGTCAAGAGTCGAGAAAGTCGCGATTCGCCTGCTGCTTCTTTTGGTTCTCTTTGCGCGTTTGGCGTCCAACGCGACGCATCCGAAAAAAGTGCAGGATTTTCCCGGTGAGGCTGGCATAGTTGTCACCACTACGAAAATAGTGTGGCAGGATTTTGGCGTGGTATTAAGACCTGCGGAAGAGTTCTCGCCTAGAATAAAGTATCGCGTGCCAAAAAAATGAGCATGCCGCGCGGCGATTGCTGCAGAACTTGTCGAGCGCCTCGCACCACGATCGCGAACAGAACCGGTCTGCGTACCTCAGACGCGGACAACGTCTTGCCCGGCCAAGGCTGCATGTTTTTCTTCGTCGCAGACGACGCTCCCGGTGGAGTCGACGCCCTCTACCTCTACGAACTCTTGCGAGACGCGGGGTCCTACGACCTCTCCTTGAGCCGGTTCGATAATCGCGACATGATAGTCGTCGTGCACGACAATAACCGCGGGTTCTCGGTACCGTCCGCGGAAAGCAAGAAGCCCCAAAAAGGCGAAATTCCCTGGCCGTACGCCACCGAACAGATCTCTGCCATGACCAAAACACGCACAGAGAACGCTTTCGATTTTCAATGGCTCGTAGAAGGAGATTTGGGGGTTATCGAATGCGCCAAGAAGACGGACGATCTCGCAATATTTTATTTGACCGACTGGATCAATGATCTGCGCGAATTCGGAGCGCTCGAACCGGCGCGTTTGCAAGTTTACTTCGGTCCGCGGATGGATCGAGAGGTTGTAGCTTGGAGTTTAGAAATAGCAATGAAGAAAAAGGAAAAGGCCCCTGTTAACGGGGCGAGAACGACGCTACGTTTTCAAGCAAAAGCAATAATGTGTCTTTTTCTTACGCTAGCCCTCGCCTGGCTGCTGATGGCGATCAAGAAACTTTTTGTCTGGATTTCCATCTGATTTGTTTTTTTTTCTTTTCCGCGCGGCCGGTGTGTGGCTTTTGGTACTTCGATCCGACGACAAATGGACAACTTGCGGCGTTGCGAAGCCGTCATCCAAGCTCTACTAGACTGGGAATCCAGGTTGGCCGATGCGAAAGAGTCTTCCGGAGAAAATGGCACGGTGGAACACGCGATTGCGGAAATGGTTCTAAGGTGCCTCTCGGTGACTTCGACGCGCCGCCTCCTGAAGTGCACCGGAAAAACGAGAAGCGCGGCGAGGCAACTAGAAGAGAACCTGCTACTGGCTATACGGGAAAACGAAAGCCTCCTTGCCACGGTCGGATGCAAAATCGGCAACTTACGCAGGGCGGCAAGTGCAGCGACCCACCGCCTGCGAAGCCCAGAGGGAATCGAACCTATCAAGAAACAAAGCGGGAGGCGTTGAGGGTCTTCTTACAGATTTTGTGTGAACCGCAGCACGAGGCGTTGCACGAACAAGAACGAGAGAGGTAGAGAAACGCGAGCAAGGTTTATCCCCGACAAAAAAGGAAACAATTAAATGATGCAAAACAACACCGTGTGCGGTTCTTATACGCGTGCTTGCGTGCATCCCGTTTTCCCAACCTTCCCGTTCCCAATGCACTGCGACTGGCTCTTTGCGTTTTGTTGCTTCTTTTTTTTCGTACTCGTGTCTTATTTTCTTTGATAAAGAGTTGAAAGTTTTTTAAGTCTTTGTATTCGCCTCCTCGACTTTCCGTGCTCGCAAGAATTTTTCGTTAATCCATCCATGGAACTTTGCACTCTCGAACGGCTTGCCACCTACGCGCAATTCGTTGTACGCGACAGCAAGAGCAGCTCGTACGTGCTAAATCTGCAACGGGGCTTCGTCGACGCGTCCGGGCTCGACTTGGAACACAGGCACGCACGACTGGTACAGTTTTGTTCGAGCGTCGCAAAGGGCCGAGACGTTAAAAAATTGTGGGTCGCTCTGTCGGACAAGGACCGGGCCATTTTTAGACTCTTGTTTCCCGACGTCTTCGAAAACAACAGCAACGGAGACGAACCTCGATACTCTCGTCTGCGACGAAAACTCGACACCGACACCAAAGGCGTCTACAGGACGGCAGCGTTGGCGCTGTTTGCGGCGTACGAGGGCACGGCAAGCAGAGCAAAGCTGCTTAGGAACTGGCGTCTTTTTCAACGTTTTGCAGCTGCGGTAAGAAGCAGGGAGAGAAACAGACGCGGCTCGAGGGAGGCGAAGAGCGCGCCGTGGGAAGAAGGAAATGACCAAGGAGAAGATGGGGAGGACGGGGAGCAGGACGAAGAAGACGGGGAAGGCGAAAAACTCTCGTCGTGGCTCGAAAAATTCTCGACCCGCGATGAAGGCAAAAGGGCGATCTTGAAGGCGTTAGGCAACGCGGATCCGAACCACCCTTACTTAAACGAATTGTGCTTGTGCCCAAAACGCGGCGATCTCCTGTCGTTTCACGCCGCTTACCTAAAGGTGGCAGGTTCTCCTCCAAAATCCGCTTGCAAGGATTGGGCCGCGATCGAAGCCCTCACTGCTCTTGTCGATCGCGACGAGTGCCCCTTTCCCATGGCCATGGTGTCGATCTTCGCGGAGGACAAGGAAGTGACGGCGGCGTTAAAGGACGCTTACCTGGACTGGCAGGGCACGGCGCCGAGTTCGACGGAACGAAAATGGGACGCGACTTTCTGGCAATCGAAACCCGAGGCTCTGAAGTTTCGGCTCGAAACCCGAGGATTTAACAAGTAGCGCAACGAGTCCGTGGCGGTGCCGGTAGATGGACGAGCCAGGGCCGTTCGAATCCAGGCGACGCAGACCGACAACACAGAGGAGTAGGTCGCGAGACCGACGTGGACGTTCTCCCAAAGGGCGAGCACGCTATCCCCGTCTACTCCGAAAAGAAAACCGGTGGGTCGGTGACGTACGTCGTCTACGCGTCCTAGCTCCGGTAGGCAAGCGGCGTCGCATCCTATGCTCTTCAGGTACAAGGAGAACAACTTGGCCACGAAAACGGCCTTAAACATGCGATCTCTCGGATCGGCGGAGACGCGCAGCGCGAACACGTTTTTGTTGGTGATGCGAGACAAGGCGTCGTCGTAGGTGAGAATTTCTTCGGGGCGAATCTTTGCGGCGTACATCAGCTTCCTCGAATCTATGTAAGGTCTAAAGATGCGTTTGCCTGACCTGGTCAACGGGTCGAGCATCAGATCGTCGAAAGCGTCTCTTGCCGTTTTCAGCTCGGACTCTTGAAGAACCATGCTCCGAAGCCGTGCCGCCAAGCGCTCGCAAGCGTCTGACTCCGTATTGCAGTCGTCTCGAAGGCGGGGAGCCGACGAGTGTCTCGCCGTAGTGGACAAGCGTCTGGCAAGGGCTTTCGCGCAATCCGTTAAGCGACGCCAGACGTCTTCGTTCAACACTTTGCAAGCCGCGCGCTCTCGACGGAGAAGAACCGCTTTTTCGATGGCGGCCCCTGCGTCTCTGAGATCGGAGCGTTCTTGCGCGCATTCTCTAGCCGTTTTGGCTATCAACAAGGCATTTGATGCGGACGAGGCGCTGTCGACGACCCGACGCTCGCGAGAAAGAAGCGACACGCCCGTCCGACGCGGGTGCCTCCGGTTTCTCGGAGATGGAAATCGAGGAACGGCGTTGTTGTTGCTGTTGTAGTTACTGCCGCTGCCGTTGAGGGTTTCTCTGTAGACATCAGCGACCCTGGGCGCCAAGTCAACTGCCGGTAGCGGACCTGCGGGCGCCAAGTTCACCGCGTAGTGTTGGCAACCGCGGGCAATGTCTTCTTTTTCCATCTCCGTCTCCTGCTCGTCGTCCTCCTCGTCCAGATTTGCAGCAAACGCGTCCTCGTACCTGCATCGGCCGCAACGAGTAGGAAGAAACCTGCAGCCGGCAGAGAGACAGCGCTGAGAACCCAAAAGACACAAGGCGGCGATCGCGGTCGACATGTCGCGCAAAAGTTCTTCGTCCCGCCGGCAACAAAAGTCGAACAACAAACGGCCCGCGATAAGGTCGTCTAGGTCTGCCACGTTTGCGGCGGCATCGGCAACAGCAGCAAACCAGGCTTGCCGACGGGGATCGTCCTCGTCGACGAAGACTTCCAAAACGATCGTTTCCACCATGCACAAGCAATGAAGAGGCACCCAGTCCAACTTTCTCGGACATTCGCCGAAGCGAGTTATGAGATCGCGTCGCGCGTTGCGCAATTCTTCGAGCTTGAGAGAAAGGTCGTTGCAGTTCTCGCCGGGATCGTCGAGCACTTCTTGAAGGCGTTTTCCTTGTTTCGCGGCGTAGCATCGCAGCATTTGCAAAATAAAAAGTTGATCCGGTAAAATTTCAGACGTGTTCTTGAAGTACTCTGCCATGCCAGACAAACAGAACGGGAGCAAGGAAAAAAAGGACCGTCGAAGAACGCGGGGAACAATACCGCGATAAAAATAAATAAAGAGCAACCATGAACTGCATCGCGTTCGCCTCGTCTTCATTCGTCTTACTTTCTTCTCTCTCTCTCTCTCTCTCTCTCTCTGTCTCTGTCTCTTTGCGTTGTCGTCGTTCGTTTAAGCTATTGTCGCCTTATTAGCGCCATAGGAGAGAGTCGCGAGAGGCGACCCTTTCCCCCCAACAGCAAACACGAAAAAACAAACGTAGAAAAAAACCCCGACAACACAACAAGCAACAATAAATAAAAGGGGCAATTTTTTTCTTTCTTGCTTTTCTTTATTCCTTTGTTATTCCTCACTTCGTTTGACCCCCTTCGCGGTTTACTTTGGTTCCGCATTTGCTTCTCGGTCGACGTCGAACCATGGCCGTGCGCCATCCTTATCAGGCCCCGGCAAACCCAACAACCTGGAGACACGTTCCGCTCAGCAAGGATCCTCTCGGATTCGTAGACGAGCAAGGCAACCCAACGGCGTTCGCGCGAAACGTTGCCAGCCTTTACAAGCACAGCAATAGCCAAAACAACACAGAGGCGTACGTAGATTCCACTCTGCGGGACCTGTTATGGGGAAGATACGGGGATTACACTACGTCGGCGCACGAACACGGCAGCACGATCACGCTCCACCAAACGACGCCCCTGGCAGTATACGCTCTTCCACCTCGACTTCTCGTAGGAGAAGTCAACACCTACGACGGTTACTTGGCGCCCTACAACGACCTGAGCGTCGTGTGCCCGATCGTGGTGTCCGACAGTCACCACAACAAAGTCGTCTTGCAAGGCAAAGAGTTCAGTCCGGCCATGCTGCAGAGAGCAACCCTGCGAACGCTCGTCCCCTCGCTCAGGCACACGGAAAAGAGCTGCGAATTTTACTTCTACATGATCGCCGCGGCGACGGACATCGCAATAGAACCTATACTGCAAGGAGACAGGCGAAACTTGGACGCGTTGTTGCTGTGCAAGCTTCAACAAATCGAGGAGAGTTTTACCCAGACAATGAATCACCATCTGGCGTCCGCGATCGCCACCGCACCGTCCCTCACGTGCCACTGGCTGACGGAGCAGCTAACGAGCGCGCAAGAAGTGGCCAGCGACACTCACTCTAACCCCAGCGCTTGGGTTCACGCCGTCCTGACCAAGCAAAAGGCGACGTTCTGTCCCTCGCAATTTCACCGGACCAAAAAAACCTCTCCGATTCACGATCTGCTCGCCCGCCTGGAGCGAACAACTAGAGAAGAAAGAAAGTCGCCGATTTTTTTGCTAACCACGCCGACGGTCGCGCAGCTCCTCATGGACGGTTTCGTGAAGACGCCGCCGACGGATCGAATCTTCTACTTTCAAGAGGACGGTTTCAAAGGGCCGCTTTCCTACAGACCCCTGCAAAGATACGACGGGGGCATCGGCAGACGGGCCTCGTCCAGCCTTCCTGCCGTACAAGTAAACGGCAACATGATGCCGATCGTCAAAATTCCGCCGCGCTCCAGCCGCGAAGGCAAGACGCTGTCGCCTTTCGTGAGCAGGGTGACCGCGATGACGATCGTGCCGATCGGTTACCAGTTGGAACACCACTTGACCGCGGCGGAGCTAAAAGGCGTCGACTTGAACAAGGTACGTATGACGACTTTCGATCAGGGAGGAGAAGACGCCGAGATGGATTGGCAGGAAGACGTCGTGGCGAAGAGCGGGTTGAACGACGGGGCGCTCTACGATCCAAAAAACTACGACAAAGTCTTGAACAACTTGCTGGGTCAGGCAGCTCGAACCGCCTGGCGCAACTGCTACGGCGGTCGAGCCGCCTACGACGACGCGGTGTTTTCGGCGAACAGAATCACTCCCGCAGACCCGCAGTGGAACCTTTGCGTTTCCGACCACGTCGTGTACACCTGTCGTACACCTCGTGTACGACTCTGGAGAGCACGCTCGTCGCAGCGCCACCGCCATACGCAAAAGATCAAGAAAATAACTCAGGACAAGCCTTCAACTTTCAGCCGTTCCTTGGGCCATTTGCAGCACCGCCGCCTCCTCCTCAATCTTACGCTTTCCCCGCTCTTCCTACTCCTCCTCCTCCATCTCCAGCTGCAACTCCCTATGGCAGTCCGCTCCCCGTCCCGCGAGTGTTGCCGCCCCGTCTGACAAGAATTGTGCAACCGCCGGTTGCAAAGAAGTTTCGAGGGTACACGGTGTTCGCCATCGAAGAAGTCCTGCGGCAGGTCCAAGGCGGCAAAACGTGGCGCAGCAATCCCTTTCCGGTGGGAAACGACGACGCGGACTACAACCTGACACTGGAGTTGCAATTCGCTCGTCGGAAAGGAGACGTGCAGTACCTTTCGGCGCACGTGGAATCGACGAAAGGCAAACAGGACGATCTGTTGAAGTGGCCTTTCCCCGAGAGGGAGATCACCATCGCGCTTCTGAAAAAGGGAGAAGCGCCGTCGTACGCGAAATCGTTCCTCGCACAACCGGGAGACAGCTTTTCAAAGCGACCGAACCCGGCGGGAACAAAAGCGGGCTTTTCCGATTTTGTGACAATCGGAGAGATGATGGACGGAGAGTTTCTCACCGGCCTAGAAGAGGAGGGAAAAACCTTGTACGTGGGCGTTTCGGTCGAGGATCCAGAGAAAAGAAAAGAAAACAGAGAACTGGAAGAAGAGTTGCAGAGCGTGCGAACTGCCCTCAACCAGATGCAACTGGGTTTTATCAAGTTGCGAGAAGAGACTAACGGTGAACTCCGCAAGGTAAAAGAAGAGCTGACCCAGTTGGGTCACAGGATGACCTTTACCGCGGAATACCCTCCGTGGGCGACGTCGGCGTACGAGTGCTGCGACTGCGGCTCCAAGAAACATTAAGATTTCCCGTTTACCAAGAACCAAGAAGGTCGGCAACAAGGCACGAACCTTTCGCTAGAAAAAAGCAGGCGCATCTACTGCGTACACGAGAGGGCAAGCGGGATCCGTCGCACAATGTCTCACCAGGGAGTGAAAACTGTGTTTTTTTTTTTTTTTTCGTTTTATACCTGGGCGATTTTGCTCATTCATCGTAGGCAGACAGAGAGGTCGCTTTTGGTTGTGTGCGTGTTCTCGTTCTTTTTTTTTCCTTTTTTCGGGCTGCGGGGCGGTGTTCCTGTCCATGTTTTTTGTGTGCGTGTCTTGCAAAGCTCAACAATAAAAGAAAAGTCATAACGTATCTGGTTTATTAAGTTTTTTATTATAATTTTTTTAAAGCAAACGAGGCATCGTGCTTGTTGCGGTCCAGACCGGATCGACTCGTTTTCCAACAAAACTCGCCACGTCCGCTATCAGCTCGTTCGTGCCGGTCAAGATGGCGCTGTAAGCGTCCACTCGAGCGTCTCGAATTCTTTGAAGCTCGTTGAGGTTTTCCGCTAACAAGGACCGGTATTCTGCGTGCGGACGAGGAGTCTCTATAGCTTTTCCATCCATTCTCTCCCCGCCCCGCTTTATCGTCGCTATTCGCGTTCGTCGCCGTCTGCGTCCTCTTCTTCTTCTTCCTCTTCTTCTTGTTCTTTTTCTTCTGCTGTTGCTTCTTCTTGTTCTTCTTCTTCTTCTCTTATTGCAACCTCTTCTTCGTCCTCTTCTTCCTCTTCCTCGTCCTCGTCTTCCTCTTCGTCAGACGAAACAAAGTAGTCCACTATAGACCGTCGTATCATGCGACGCCTTTCGAAAGCGGCCATGGAGCAGTTAATTCTCACAACGCGAGCGGGCGTCTTTGCGTCGGCCTTTCGTTTCCGTGTCGCGTGCCTCGCTTCGTCAGGTTTTGTTCTCACGCAGAGAGTTTCGTTTGGTTCCAAGTCGTTGTCAAACATGTCCCAGTTAATGTCGATCGCCCCGCTCCCGTTTCTCTTGTGCAGTTCGATCCCGGACGCCCTGTAACCGTGTCTGTCGCAAAATTTTAAAAACGTTTCCTTGAGGTCGCCCAGCGGACCGACGGCGCATTCGAAGCTGAAGGAGATCGCGAGCCGTTCGTCCGTTGAAAAAAATTTTGTGCTTGGGAAAGTTGTCGACTCGAAACGTTCTCGACGTGCTCAGCGAGACGAGGTGGCGGGACTGCCCGTCGTCGTCCTCGTCCCCTTCCTCGGCCTCGTCGCCTTCGCCAGCAGCCAATTTTTCTAGAAGCCGCGCGACGGTGTTCTCCAGGCCGTAAAGTTCTTCCAGTTCTGCATCGCGCGACGGCATTCGAAAAGTAACGTCGTCCTCGATAGCGTAAATTCTCAACCACCTGCGCAACACGGTCCGCAGAGTAGAATCTCTGTCCTCTGCATCGACCGGAAAAAACTTGACAACGCTGTGGAACTCTTCGACGGTCAATTCGACTGCCAAGCACGCGTGTCCGTCTCCGAACAACCGAACCGCGGACGACGGATGCGAAATCTCTCTGATCTCTTTCAACGGAAGCCCTTCGCAGTAAAGGCAAACGTTGCGAACGGGCCTGCCAGCGCAACGCAGCAGTTCGCGGGCCGACGCCGTGGCCTCCGCATCGGTCTCGAAAGCCGTCTCCTCGCTCCAACCGAGAAAGACTCGCACGTGCACAGACGCCGGTTCGACGGACATTTTCTGCTGGTCTTCGATCCCGAAGTACCGAGAAATAGGGGTGACCTCGTCCGTGCCGTTCACTCGATGCCCGTTGACGGCGAAGTCGAAAGGGGCGAGCTCCTTGGAAGGAAACTCGTCGGACTCGTCGCTCAAGAAGTTCATCGCCTTGAGCACGCAACGGGCGACGCAGTCGTCTCGGCTCACCAACACGGAGCCGCAGAGACCGAATCTTCGACTTCGAACGGATAGTCGGCACAGGTTGCTCCTGCGACAGACGCGCGTGCCGAAGATGGCAGAGGCGGCCGGCTCGCGGTGCGAGCTCTCGATTCGGAGCGTCTTGGCGTATTCGCTGAGGTCGGTAGCTCCGACTCTTGCGGTTTCTCTCCCGGCCAGGTAACGATCTCGATCCCCGTCCGTGTCCAACGCGTTCATGTCGGCGAGAGTACCTTTAGCCAGCAACCTTCGAGCACCGTCCGCGTGAAGGTGGTAGAATCCCGGTTCTCGGCCAGGGCTTCCTTCTCGTCGCCGTTAAGGTCGCCGTTACCGCGGTCGTCGTCCCTCCAAACCGGAGCCGGCACCAGCGCCAGGTGCAGGCATTCTTCGGAGGCGAACCAGTTTCTCAGTTGCCAATTGTCCTCTCGATAAGCCTCGATCAACAACGTGCAGGCCCCGGCGACGGCGAGCTGACGAGCCCTGACGTTCCTTTGCCCGGGATGAAGAGCGCGGGCAGACCACGACCTGACGAAAGCCCTAATCACCGCACCGTACGTTTCGGTGCGATGCAAATCCACCTCGATGCTTCCAGAGTCCCGGGTCGTCGTCGTCGTAGTTCTCGAAGACCAGGACCCAGACGAAGAGGCGGAGGCGACAGACGAGGGGAAGGCTCTGGCGCTTGCCGCCAACGGCAAAAGCGCCGACAACCTGCACAGGCATTCCACCAACTGCGAAGCGTCGTCCACGTCAAAAGCCGCGTACGAGATGCAGCAGCAGTCGGCATCGTGTCTCGCGCAAGCGTTTAAGTGGTAGCGCGCCAAGCCGGTGACGGAGAGGGGACGGCGACCTTCCACCTCCTCGTCGAGCGCAACGAATTCGTCTTGGTACATCCATCTCGGCATTTCTTGCGAGGCGACCTTGCGGATCAACCGCACCGCTCGTCGAATAGCCGTCAAGACCTCGGCGTCGTCTTCTGTCGTCGCCAACAAGTTGCAAAGAAAAGCCGGGGCGCAAGCGTAAAATTCCGCCGCCGCGGGCGCCTCTTCCAGGAAACGGAGCGCGTCGGCGATGCACCTCGTTAGAGGAAGGCCATGCTCCCTTTGCAGCAAACACGAGATCCGTCGAATGCACCTAACCCATTTGAAGCCGTGCTTCGGATCGCTGGAAGTCAACACTTCCTCTTGGAGGTAACTATCGCTGTCGTGATTCGCTTCGGGAAGAGAAGCGAGCGGCACGACGTGCGACACGGCGTGCACGTAGGATATCAGACAACTGGCCTTGTTGACGGAGCAACATTTTGACAAAACGATGTGCACGTCTTCCAGGTTGTCTCTACAAGTCTCGCTTTGATCGTCGTTCGCGACCCAGAGAACCCGGTACAAATAGGGCACTCTTTGGCGCAGAATTTCGTCGACAAACGCCACGACCTTCTGCGCCTGGTCGAAGTCGAAGTCGGTGTGATTCGAACAGCGACATTGCCCGTGGCGACTCAGCCACCATCGAATCTTGTGGTCGCATGCCTCCTCCATCGAAACTCGTGCGGACGCGCTTTGCGAGGCCGCGAGGACAGCAATACGATAACAACGACCACAACAACAATAATACTCACTGCTAAGAATAATAAGAATAATAAACGCAAGAAGGAGAAGAAGAACGATCGCGACAACTGTCAGAGCCAAAGCGATAGTAATAGTAGGCGACAAATTACAAAAATTAAAAACACACTAAATTCCCTCCATATCCGTTTGTTGTCGTTTTTATTTCATTGCAATCTTCCGGCAGAGAAAGAGAGGATTACACAACAACAAAAAAAAAACAAACAAAACCGAACAAAAAAAAAAGCAGACAGACAAACCAGGATGAACGACGCGCAACGCAAAAAAGTCGGCCCGGTTTCGGAGGATGCCTGTTTTGCGAGCGAAGTGTACACTCGCGTTGCGCCTTACAGCTGGGCGGTGAAACCTTACTTGCCGAATCACGCGATCAACAGGAATCATTCCTTCGTGAGGCGCCTAGACGACTGGCAAACCGCGTACGGGGGATTAGAGTCCGTCGACCTAACGCCAGAAATCCGCAAAGAGCACCCCGGAAACCCGCTCTTCGTGGTGGAAGGAAACGACGGGCTGGATTACGTCGTGCACGACAAAGATGCCGGACGGTCCTTGAAAAATCCAGAGGCAAGGACGCTGGCAGAGAAGGTTTTCGCGGATATGGGGGACGACCTGTTGTTGCCCGATTTGCCTAGCTATCTGCAAACGGTCGTTTTTGCCGAGACCGACGGCGCGCGAGAGTCGTACAAGTACGACATCCAAAAGTACGAGGCGGCGTACACGAGGCAGAACGCGATGCAGCACGCTCGCAAAGAACTGCCCTCGGACATAAAGGCGACCAAACCGGGCGGCATCCTACGAGAGGTCATGCAAAGTGAGCCGGCGGTGAACATCTTGCGCCAGCAATTCGGGTGGTTCAAACAGACCACGAACGCCAAGTTCGACGACCTGTTCGACCAAGACGTGATCAAACTGATGTCGGCGGACGCAAGCAACTTGAGCGGAACCGGCAAGTGCGCCTTCAGCTCGTTGTACGTGCGCGAGATCGCAAAGCCCGTCTTTCAACACGGCGCCAAGACAAAATCCAACCTGTTCGGCACGGTCTCCTACAGGTACGGAAAGGGAAGGTTTTTCAAAGCGGAAAACTACGCCAAGGGCAAAGGGTTGCGATTTCCCGTCTTTACGGGCACGCGGGGCTCGCCATTTCATCCCTACTTTCGCAAGACCGGCGCGTTGCGTCGCTCGTACGTTGCGTTCGGGGGCACTTTGGTGGAGAGCAAGAGAATCGAGCAGGAAAAGAAAGATTTTCTCGAGAGCAACGACAAGGGGCGAAGAGAGCGGCTAGAGAAGCTAGGCTACGCCTGCAACAGCGCTAACCCCCCCTCGCACCGATCGCGCAGATGCCGTCACCTTGGACGCGGAGAGAGCTCAACACAGGCTGTGTTTGCAGACCCAAGTGCAAAGCAAGCACGTCTATCCTTTGACTTGCACGGCAGAGATGATCAAGTCCGAACTGGTGGCGATTTTGAGCTACCTGACGCTATTCGAGGCCCAAGCGCGGTGCGAGGGAAGCAAGCAGTACATCTCCGAGGAGAGCTCTTCGCAAGGCGAGCGAACGGTCGCCTTGTATTCCCGTTTGATCGAAACTTTGATGCCTTGCGCCAGCGCTTGGGGCAAGAACGGCACGGTGGTAACGGGAGGCAAGTGGAAGGCGCGCACTTGGGGCCTGTTCGCTTTCAAGCCGACGGCCGTTTTGTCCGGTCTCAAAGAGATCGCGGAGCACCTGCAAGTCAGCACGGAGTTGGAGAAAGACGCGGCGCGCGACGACAACGACGACGAGAACGGTGCCGCATCGAGCAACGAATGCCAGGAAGACGCGCCCAGCGTGTACGCAAAACTGGTCGAGGCCTCGCTCTTATCGTCGAAGCGACACTATTGCTTCCTGCCGGCGATCGTCGCGTCCGACATGAAATTTCCCGAAGACGAGGGGTGTTTCACCGCGCTGAACAAACGGTTCATTCTAACAGACGCCAAGGTTCGAGAGTTCGCGGAAGAGAAGGACGAGAGAGCGTACGCCGCCAACCCACCGGCCCTAGTCTCCGCTTTCGTGCAAGCGGGCGTGTCGGAAACCCACCAACACGCGTCCCACCATGGTTTTAATCAACCCCCATTCTCAGTACAAGGCAGAAATGCTGCGCCTGTTTCCTCTGCGTCTCGGCAGCGACAGAAAACAAGTGCCCGGCAGACAACGGAACATCGCCTCCATCGTTCAAGCCATCGAGTTAGACGCCATGAGAGACGGGGTGACTTTGGACGAGAACAACATCCGCTTTTACATGACACAACACTCTCTCACGGAAGAAGAGCAGGAGTCGGTAAACGAAAGAATATTCGCGTCTGGCGAACAAAAAGAGCACGAAAGAAATAAACAAGAAGAAGAAGAAGAAGAAGTACAAGAAGAAAGTGCCGCGTACGAAAGCGTCGACAGCGACGAGTCTTCCGGCCCCGTGGTCAAACGCCCGAGAAAGGCAGGCAAGGACAGTTTTGCGTCGGACCCGGAAGAATCTTAACGGTCGGATTCCTATCCTTCCTCCTCCCCTCTTCCCTTAGACAAAACACCAGAGCGACAAAGAAACAAAACGTAAGATTAAAGACAGAAAGATAACGAAAACGCCAATGGATTGTAGAGTGTGGCTAGGGTAGCTGTCTGGAAAGAACATTCGATGAAAACAAATAACCCGCGGTCGCAACACTCGATATACAGATACACACACA